>JAODLL010035640.1:0-22146 GCA_026546735.1 Forbesichthys agassizii | reverse complement strand
GTTGTAGTTGTAGTTGTAGTTGCTGCTGCTGTTGTAGTTGTAGTTGTAGTTGTAGTTGTAGTTGCTGCTGCTGTTGTAGTTGTAGTTGTAGTTGTAGTTGCTGCTGTAGTTGTAGTTGTAGTTGTAGTTGCTGCTGCTGTTGTAGTTGTTGTTGTAGTTGTAGTTGTAGTTGCTGCTGCTGTTGTAGTTGTAGTTGTAGTTGTAGTTGCTGCTGCTGTTGTAGTTGTAGTTGTAGTTGTAGTTGTGCTGCTGTTGTAGTTGTAGTTGTAGTTGTAGTTGCTGCTGCTGTTGTAGTTGTAGTTGTAGTTGTAGTTATAGTTGCTGCTGCTGTTGTAGTTGTAGTTGTAGTTGTAGTTGTAGTTGCTGCTGCTGTTGTAGTTGTAGTTGTAGTTGTAGTTGCTGCATTGATTAGTTATTTTTAATAGGGTTGACTGCATCAAGCCACCAATGGCTTCCCTCTTTTTAAAAGTATTTTAAAACGAAGATGTTTCTAGCATGGCCAAATGTTCTTTTAGAGGCTGGCTAACAGGTATGAAATAATTTTATTGCTGGGAGAACTGACCGATTCACTTCAGTAGGCTGACTCTGAAGGAATGCTGTTTCAAGTGTGAACGTCAAGTATGTCGAGGCACCTCGGCCGAGTTGTGCTTGGTGAATGAGCAAATCCTTTTATTGAATGGTGTTAAATTATAATCTTTTAAGACTTCAGGAGCTGTTCACCGCTATGGTAAGTGGTGTAAGGGTGTTTTTACTGTACAAAGGGCATAGAGGCAGCGCATGAGCCAATTGGGTCACACATAACCTTTTTAAATATATCTACTGTATCTGCTCTCTCTGTTCACAGTTCTTTTGTGTGTTTTCTCTGCAAAGTCTTGATATAATCTTGCAAAAATATAAAGAATTGCAGCTCAAAATTCTTTACAGTGCTTTATTAGTCGAGATTAGTGCTTCACAAGGAAAACTGTGAAAACAAGGATATAATTGGATTGGATTGGATGGTGCCTGCACACGACCAGCATTGCTGTCTTAATGTGTGTTGTGTGAATGTCAGACAGTCCTGCACAGCAGCAGTCCTGCACAGTGCTTTGAGTGGAAGGCTGGTAAGGCTAGATCAGATAGATCTAATTCATTTTAGTACCCAGTAGTAAGTAAAGTAATATAATCACGTTTTGAAGGAGTAATAAATAAAAATGTATCTTATTACATTTCCTTGGTCCTCAGTGTGGTCGTGAATGCGTGTGTGAATTAGGGCTGTGTATTGGCAATAATCTGACGATACAATACGTATCACGATACAGGGGCCACGATTTGATATATTGAGATCATGTATGCAAGGTGAGAATTAGCGAGCTCTCATGTGTCATAGCAATGATAATGTGTGGGGCTGCTGCAAAACACAACAGAACACAATGAACTTGCTCAGGGACTGCAAATGTAAATGATCTTAAAGCTGCTTAGTAAAGCTAAATCTGTCAACAAGCATTTCTTCTCTTTTGAGGTTAATAGTGTAGTTTGTACATGGTCCCATTTTACTAAAATTAAGTAAAAAAAACTAACATATTTATTTATTTTATTTATTTATTTAAAAAATCGATAGTGTTTTAGAGAATTGATACAGTATCGCACAACGTAATATCGCGATATTCGGGTGTATCCATATTGTCTTACACCCGTAATGTGAATGGGTCAGGCATGTCAGGCAAGATGGCGTTCTGTTAATGCAGTCTGTTAACTACCACAATGTGCTGCGTCTCCATGCAGGGCCTGAAGAAGCTGCACACAGTACACCTGTACAACAACCAGCTGGAGCGTGTCCCCAGAGGCCTGCCGCGGCGCGCCAAGACCCTCATGCTGCTCCACAATGCCATCGCCGAGATCGGCCGAAATGACCTGGAGCTGCTGCACACGCTCACGGAGCTCAACCTCAGCTACAACCGGCTGACCAGCGGCAAGCTGCACCGCGACGCCTTCCGGAAACTCCGCCTGCTGGAGACGCTGGACCTCTCGGGCAACGCGCTGCATGCGCTGCCCCTGGGGCTGCCGCGCAGCCTACGGGTGCTGAAGGTCAAGGACAACAGGCTCAGCTCCGTGCCGGACGGGGCCTTGACCGGCATGCTGATGCTGAACGAGGTCCACCTGAGCAACAACCAGCTGAGGCTGAACTCCATCTACCAGGGGGCCTGGATGGAGCTCAGCAACCTCACAGTGAGTGCTTGCACTATACATGGGACACACCAGAGCCCGTGGGCCAGAACAGGCCCTGTAGCGTAAATGTAGCCAACCAGCCAGAAGATTAGATATTTAAAAGGGGTAGTCAGTTAATTGTTAAGATAATACACATTTTTGTTAAACACCAAATATCTCCTTGCCTTTTGCTGTCGTACCATTCTCTGTGCGTGCCGAGAAAATAATCCTTCCACACAGCTCTGGCTCCGTAAATAGGAACAGGATCAAAGTAGCGAACACTGCTCATAACAACAATGCCGCTTGGCTTCGCAATGTGTTTTCATGTGTGGGGCAGAGCTTCTGCCTTTAATACTAGCCTGAATCCAAATGGCACACAAGGTTGGCACTACAAGCCCCAGCATGCATGCTAACAAGTCCCCTCCATCTATCGATGAGGCTGGCAGCATTGGTAGATGCCACAGCGTACTAGCTGACTTTGCTCCCTAGCAGGGTTAAGTAGGTTACTTTTATAATGTAATCCCTAACAGTTACTAGTTACCAGACTACATTTTTAATCAGTAACATTCTTTTTGGATTACCTCAATTTAGTAATATAATCTGATTACTTTTCCATTACTTTTAGATTACTTTACGCCTTAACATTGTTCTTTGAAATGTTATCCAAAGCTATGTACTGCGTTGGCATGCCAAATCTTTATAGTTTTGTGACAGTTCATGTTGCTCAAGGGATCAGAATAAAGGACTACATTTGACTTCAATGAAAGCTTAATAAGAGAACAGCTAATCCCTTTAACATTTGAAAGTAGACCTCGAAGTAATCATTTACTTTTTTTATAAGTACCTGTAATCTGATTCCACTATATTAGCTGGTAACTTTAATAGATTACAGTTACAGTTTTTTGTAATCAGTTACTTCCCAACCCTGCTCCTCATGTGGGAGGTAGAGATCATTACTGTAAACCAGTGTAAAGCGGTTTGCCGCCGTTGTGCAGCTGTGGCCATTATGAAAGAATATAATATTAAAATATGTTATGGTTTTGCTGTGCAAGGTCATTTGCTTGTCACAGCAAGTAAGATCCCGGACAAGCCCCCACTCTCAGGTCATAATAACAAAGGTATGCTCAATCGATTTTAAATTGAAATTGTGTGTCTAGTCAACGGGACATGACTCAGGTTTTATCTCAAGGAAGGAGAGCACTTTTCAAGATAACAATTCAAATCGGATTATTTATTTAATTATTTATGTACACTTTCCAAAATGATTTCCAAGAAAACCTTATACTTTTTTTACTAATTACTAATGAGACCGATTGGGTCAGGTTTATAGGGCATTGGCACGTGTTCATATTATGGATGGCACCGATATAATACTGAGATTGGAAATCGGTCCGATTCTGACTTAAATAGCTGGATCGGTATCGGTGACAATTGGACAGTTGTAACCGATCCATGGGGCTAATCCAATTCAATTTACACCCGAAGGTCTACTGTCAAGCATCAGCCATGTCTAACCTACATAGGCCACACTATCAGCAGCAGGTTTATAAAATACATATAACTCCTAAAATATAGATTGGCTGTCATTTATTCTGCAATTTAACTTAAAACTTAAGTTAACACTGGAATCGGATCGGTACTCGTTATCGACCGATACCCGGAATTTGTATTGGTATCGGGGGAAAAAACTGTATTGTGCCATCCATAGTTCATATGTCAACCATATGACACTATTCTAAAATGTATTTTAGATGGTGGTGTTAGATATGGTCACTATTATTCACCCTATACAAAACATATAGTATGTGGTACAAAACATAGTGTATTAAGATCTATACCAGGTAAAATGGAGAAAAAGATTTTGTTTGAAAGAGTTCCTTGTTATTTTAGACACTGGACCTGTCTGGAAACCAGCTTTCTCACGTCCCGTCTGACCTGCCTGAGTCCTTGGAATACCTTTACCTGCAGAATAATCGCATTACCACTGTCTCAGCCACTGCCTTTGAGGGAACCCCAAATATCAAATGCATCTTCCTAAGGTAAACACACAGAAAGAAATGCATACTAACACACACACTATTATTGTCGCAGATATCTTTTAGGTTAGGTGACCTGGATGTGCTACCTTGTCCATTAAAGCAAACACGTTTTTAATGGGAATTAAATAAGAAACTTGTCTAATCAACTAAGGGTACAAGTAATTTGTTATGAAAAGCCTAATAAAACGATCTAATTTCAGTAAAAAATTGATTTGAGTCCAAAGGCCACCTTACACATGATTTTATCCATACAAATTACACATTTGGCTTGGTCGTAACAGATGGCTGGTATTGGGTTGCATCTGTTTGGTTTACCAGTCTAATGCTGCCTTCATGCTTATCAGAGGTTCCTGTGAAGTTCGAATTACGAATATCGTCGTGCTTTGTTGTTGGAGGTATATGAAATTATAACACAAGGTTCATTCTTTGTAATGCACAACATGTTATAATTTATTTATTTTGCAATTCTCGTGTATGTTTCAGATCTGGGGGGGGGGGGAAACATAAAAAAATGTATGTAATTTAAAAACAAGCTCCTCTACTCCGTCTCTAAATCATGAAGACACAATTATTTACTCTTTTCTGCCATGCTGAAAGGTTGAAGGTCACCAACTCAGGTATCACAATTATTACTGGTATTAACGAGAGGTCGTTCGTGGAATCTCGTATTTACCATAATTCCGATATGACATGAAGTAGTACTGTTAGTACAGTACGTATCTGGTCAAAAAGAGTTATAACTAAAAATGTACTTCTTGATATCATTTCAGGGTTCAATTTGTTTTAGATCAAAATATGTATAAAAATAATTGCAGAAACTACAAAACTGAGAAGAAAAAAAAAAACAATGTTTAAATACATTCTTGGTAGTTACTGTACTTGGGTTTTTATAGGGCCATGTACTGTTTGCTGAGTGTTTATATGGGCTTATGCTGTTCCAAACAGTTGCATCCACATCAGTTTCTTCTCCTCTATTTTTTTTCCAAAACTATATCTCCTTACAGCTTCTAGTGAAATGTCTTGTGGAATGCTGGGTGATATTTGGTTATTGTGTGTGTACGAGTGTGTGTGATTGTGAGTTATTGTCTGTGCGTGTTGACTTGTTCCTAATGTTTTCTTCAAAGGCCAGCATATGCACATATTTTTGTTTTTTAAAGGGACAATTCAAAATCCTCCTCACTAAGTGTTCAGGTGTCCTTGAGCAAGACACCTCACCCTATACAAAACATATTTTCTGTATGCATAGTGTAGCCTATGATGTCCTTATGAAAGTATAATCATGACAAGAAAACATTGTAAAATGTGCATTTAGAAATTATGCAGATTCTTATATTTTACAATGTGACCAGTATCATCTTTTTTCTCAGTCAGGAGAAAATCCTAACATGACATTGTTTTTCCATTCAGATCTAATCGCTTGTCCATCAACTCTGTGAAGGAGAGCTCCTTCTCCCACCTGACCAAGCTTCAGGTGTTAGACGTCGGCACGGGTCACACTGAACACCCGTTTAGGCACGATGAAGAGGTGGACGAAGAGGAAATGGAGGAGGGCGAGGCAGACCAGGACATGCTGTGAAAATGTCCAGAATCCAGAGGTCACACATTTGTAAATGTGTCTGTGGGGACGAGAATGCATTGTAGGGTTGTTCAGTGACACATTCACATATGACAGGTGCAGGATACCAGATCATTTGTGTTCCTTTTAAAGTATGTCAGCTTTTATTTTTTTATTACTTACTGGCAGTATGAAATATCCTCCAAACCAACCTGTGTAGCAATTTAGCGCTAGATGCTATGTTAGCTTCACTGCCTGCTACAGTGTGATGTCAGCTTTATACACTTTATATCGAAGATATTTTATGGAACAGAGCATTCAAACAAGGTCACATAGTTTGTTTTTCCGTGGCGTCAAACACTATTTTAGACAGCAGTCATGTATAAAGAAGGGAAAAAGACTATAATTCTGGTTCAGACAGCATGGGACCATACTGGAATGTGCTCTTGGAATGATGCAGAGGTCCCTAAGCTATTTCCTATGATAGTCAGTGACATGTGCTGTCACACTATACTGAGTGAAATGATTTGAATCAGCAACGCGATTCCCTATTTCCTCCACCAACCCCAAATCAAAACAAACGAGTTACATAAGAAGTGGATTTTTGGGTTTGTAATCCAATGCCCAGAGGTTCCACTCAGTTAAAACATGTGACACTGATATACACAGTTGTATATTAACCCTGGAAGACCCATTTTAGTCAAAAGAAAACATCACTTAGCTCTCCAAAAAACAAATGTTTAACAATTTTTAAGACAACATTTGCATAGCCAATCGGTTTTATTGTCTTTCCATTGATAGTAAATGTGTTTTTGTTTAAAGAAACATTTGTAAATGTGTATATTGGAGAGCTAAGTGACGTTGTATATTTATCTCCTTGGGTCTTACAGGGTTTTAAGGATGACCAATTACAAAATGTTGTGGTGGGACTGAAATTTATATTGAGCCACTGAGTTGATCCAAATAAAATATGTTTGTTTACTAGAGTATGTTTATATGTTTGTGTGCTGTGCTTCGTGTTAATTTGTTGCTTTGCTTTCTTCAGGAGCAAGAGTGCAGGGTTCTCCTGAAACATGCTGGGAAAGCAAATAACTTTGATCTGTTTAAACGCCTATTTGACTTCCAAGAACACGACCACATCTTTGCTAACCTTCTTGACCTTGGAGTAATACACCAATTAGTACACACAGTATGTGACAGTAAATACAACCAAGAGGTTGTTGCTGTGGATGGCAGTTATATCCGTACTATGTGTTCATCTATAAAAGCAATGCACATGGAGCTTTTATATGTTGCTGCTATAGTCTCACTAAGTCCAATTATGTATTGTAAAATTAAGATTACAATGTTTATTTAATTACTTATTCTCATGGCATTATTATCATGAAAAGCATGCATGTTATACAATATTATTTTACCAGATGAACAGAAAATGTAAGGATAAATAACATTTAAAAAATAAATTCCCCAGATTCATATTTAATATACTGTCTTTAAACGTTTGATACTTCACACATTTTAAAGATTTTTTTAACTCCTTGACCACCTCCAACCCTACATCCTACCCCGGAGCCTCCAGTCCTCAGACGCTGGCCTCCTCTCCATTCCCCACACCAGACTCCGTACCTTCGGAGACAGAGCTTTCAGTGCAGCAGCCCTGACTCTGTGGGAATGCCCTCCCTGCAGATATCCGCAACGCTCCATCCCTGGACATACTTAAAAAAAAAACTCCTCAAAAACCATCTGTTCACCACAGCCTACCATCTCCCCTATAGCACCCCTTCCCTGTAGCCTGGCTTGTTGTTTGGTTTGTACTCACAACACTGTAAAGTGTCCTTGGGATTTTTAAAGGCACAATATACATTTTAGTTATTATTATTATTAATAATATTATTATGATTATGGGACTGACAAACTAAAGTTATTTAAAGTCAGCCATGTAAAGTTTCTTCACTAGAGCCACAGGTCAACAAGATGTCATATACAGAAAAACAATATTTCTCAAAAGATTATTGGTTTCTTTATAAAAAAAACTATTTTTGACCAACACAGGTTACATGACAGCCAAGAGAGCTTGATGCATAATGCATGAGATAATACAAATAGTTATTTATGCAAAGGTACCCGATGTGTTGTCTGTTTTGGAAGATGACCACCTATAATAAGCCTGCTGAGAGACATTTGGATCATTATAAGGTCCATATCTGTAAACAATTTGTTTAAAATAGAGTCTTATCAAACATTGATTATTTCACACATAAGAGATAAACATTCAAAGTATGTTGTCATTGAATATGTTTCACATATTTGAGAGAACAAACTATCAATACAAAGAATCAGCAAATGAGATTGAAACTGTCCATTTTTATTAAAGTTAATATTTATCCAGTCCCAACAAAGTTACATTAAATCAAGATATTCAAATCTTAGAAGACAATAACATTTTCCATGGCCACAAGTGAAGTGGTGTTTTCTGTTGCTAGTGTTTATTCTGACTGGAAACACCATTGTTTTTAAGGCAAAAAGGCCTATCTTGTCCTTGTTATTTAATAAGACAAATAAAAGTATTAAATACAAATACATTCACACCTACAGTATGTACAGTCGATTAAGAGCTGGACTAAATATGTAACTTCGTCTACAACGTCTACAACTTAAGGAATGGTTCCTTGTTCTTCTTGGTAGGACTTGTTATTATGAATGATTAATAAACAGAATTACAGGGGACTCCATTGTCATGGCATGCATTGTTTCATCTCTATCCATTTCATGTAACCTGACACGCCAGATATCTGTGTCTGTTAGCCACGTCCATCTGGGGAGCAGTCCATTGAAAAAGGGAGGGCACTTGACATGTGATTGGATGAACCTGTGAACCAGCAGAGCCTGTTGTTAAACCCACGCTTGCAGTAGAAAACTCTGGAGAAGAGTAAAAACATATTTTCTATTGTCATGTCACAAGTCAAGTCACAAGTCACAAGTCAAGTCACAAGTCAAGTCATGTCACAAGTCAAGTCAAGTCAAGTCTCAAGTCAAGTCAAGTCAAACTGAAGCTCACAAGATCAGAATGGTCTCGCAAAGCTACATTTCATAATCTCAGGGAAGGAACGGATTTCATTGAAAATTCAATTGAGCTGCTATCTTCTAAGCATACTAGTTCATAGCTTCATTTGGAACAATGAGGATGTTTTACTGGCCATAATCGTTTCTCTTCAATAGCTTCTGCATTCAGATGCGCTTGTAACCCCATCTCCATGGCGACTGAGCTGGTGTTATAATTGAAAGAAGGCTATACGTTGGTCTCAAGGCCATTCATATCAACAGTACAGTGCTGCTTGTCCTTTTTGATGTGTCGAAGGGGATATGCGTGGTTTCTCCTCCCCGGCGGGTGAGCTGATCTGATCCCCTCTTCTAACTGCATGAGCCTGGCCACATCGGGGGAAATCAGCTCAGCTTTTTGACATATGGACGGAGGATGAAAGCTGCTGTTGTTGTTATGACAGCTCATCGATGGAGGTGTGCTGGTCAGGGGTTTGGTCTCGCAGATCAACGGCACCTATGGGCCAATCGGCTCACAGAGAGACAGGTGGTCAATATACTACTATTACCTAAACCCCCCCTCCTAATATAGGAATGTGATACTACTACTTAACC
Organism: Forbesichthys agassizii; assembly: GCA_026546735.1. NCBI lineage: Eukaryota > Metazoa > Chordata > Actinopteri > Percopsiformes > Amblyopsidae > Forbesichthys > Forbesichthys agassizii. The sequence continues at coordinate 12,714 of JAODLL010035640.1, read as the reverse complement.
CCCCCACCCCCCAATACAGGAATATACTACTATACCACTCACCCCATCTCCCTCTTTCAAAAAGTCTTTCCGGCAGATGTGAGCCATAATGCCTGTGGCCAAAGCATCACCCATGACATTCACCATGGTGCGGAATCTGTCTCTATGGTCAGAGAGCACAGATAATGTATGAGTGAACACGTTGAACTGGAAGCCTGTGGACGTACAGTCTTGTTAAAGACTTTGTTACATCGCTTGTCAGGAGATAACGCCACGGAAAATCTTGCACAAAAATGTGCTGCAGTACTTACAGCGCCCAATCGACGGCGATGATTAGAGTGATGTCATCGGTTGGCAACCCAACAGATGTTAGCACAATTACCATGGTGACCAGGCCGGCCTGTGGAATCCCTGCTGCACCAATACTGGCGGCTGTAGCCGTTATGCTGGGGAAGAAGATGTCGTCTTACCAAAGGTTTTGGGAAACAACAAGTGTTGGGGAACTTGGAATTATTACATATATTTTATGTCACGTTATGTTTCAGATCAGGTCAGGTTTATAGGGTCTGTGTATGTTTGTATTAATCACATTTTTTTATTATACCTTGCACATATTGGTAAACAGTGCTCAAACAGAATAGATAAGTCCAGAGAAAGGGCCACTCCTGACCCTTCTACCTGACACCTTTTATATTTCCTATATTACTGCTAGCAGTGTATTCCTGTACTCCAGGAGAACAGAAGTAAGCTCTCAGCTGTTTCATAAAGACAGCATGAATGGCCTTGCTGACTGAGCTAGTAAATAGCATTGTAGCAACCAGCACCTAAGTAGAATCTGTACTCACACAGACAAACTGTGTGTTGACACATCACCACTAGGTGGGACATATAAGAATGTACATTTCCTTTGCTCGTCAGAGCTCTGTTGAATAAACGTCTTGGATGGTCCGGGCTGTTTCATGGGGTTATTGGTGTCATTGCTACTTATAAGATGAAACCTTAGATACCCAGAAGCTTTACAAACTTTTCGTCCAAGACTCTCGTATGAGGGCTTGAGGTTCTGAACCTAAAACAAAGATACAGTAGAGCACCATAATGCATGCTGTGCTATGTGGGCAAACATGGAACGGTCTCTTAAGTGGTCTGGTCTCTTAAGTGGGCATGTCGCCTTACGTTCCAATGAGAATTTGCTAAAGAGGCTGAGCAATATAACAGCCAGACATAATCTACCAGGCATGGCTTGAAACAAAGTCAATGTACCCAAAACGCTGCAGAAATAATAAAAATAGCTCTAGTTTGCCATTAATTTACACTGGTCTTCAGAAGCCATTTGGTTTCAAAATGTGTGGGACCAAAAGGTGTATGGACGGGCTTTTATTATTGCTGAGTGCTGAGACACACCTGAATAAAATGAAAAGCATTTTTTGCTTTAGTGTTTCCAAAATGTTCCTGTCAAAAACAGTGCCTCTGAGCTGTTCTGCTATTGAAGATTAAGTGAGTCATCAGTTTTCTCCTTTCCACCAAATAGAAGCACCGTCTTACATTTGTTTCTCTCTTCCACTTGTGCTTATCGGAGTAATTGACAGACTCTCTGCTAAAATAGATGGCTAAGTAGGACTGTAGGGTCCACCTTGGGAAAATCCATCAGCTAAAAGGAACACAAAGTTCATCTTTGGGTTTACCTAGAATGAATATCAGCTTCTGTGCCTGTTGTGGGCTCTGTTATTCACTACGTATGAAGCTTTCATTAGACAGAGATTATAAAAAGCCCTCTCTCTCCCTGTGTATCTTTCTTTCTCTCTCTCTCTCTCTCTATCTCTCTCTCTCTCTCTCTCTCTGTATCTTTCTTTCTCTCTCTCTATTTCTCTCTCTCTCTCTCTCTGAGTATCTCTCTCTCTCTCTCTTTCTCTCTCTCTCTCTCTCTCTCTGGTGCAGAATTTTATCAACACATTCATACATCATCATCAAAACATCGTCATCAAAACATTTTTATGTAAATCTTTCGGGAAAAACAAATTTATTTAAATATTTTTATTTTATTTTTATAGTTTCAACAATGATGTATAAAATGTTAAAAAGTATTTTATAGTTTGAACAATTATTTATGTTAATGTAGTCAAATGTTTCTAATTTGTTTTTATTTTTAAAAATTTTTTTTTAATGTTTAAAGTTTCAACAAATATTTATGTTAATGTAGTCAAATGTTTCAAAACATTTATATTTAAATATTTCAGGAAATTCACTTTTTAAAAAATATTATTTTTATGTTTATATTTTCAACAATTATGTATAAATGTTTTTAATTTTTTTATTTCAATATTATTTTTTTAACGTTTATAGTTTGTACAATCAAACTCAAGTCAAATGTTTCAATTTTTTTTTATTTAAACATATATTTATTTTGTAATGTTTATAGTTTGAACAATTATTTATGTTTATGTAGTCAAATATTCCCCAAAAAATATTAAAATCTTTTTTTTTACGTATATAGTTTGTACAATTATTTATGTTAATGTAGTCAAATGTTTCAATTTTTTTATATAAATATATATTTATTTTTTAATGTTTATAGTTTCAACAATTATTTATGTTCATGTAGTCAAATGTTTCAAAACATTTTTTTTTTATATTTCGGGAAATACACTTTTTTTAAATGAAATTTTTTTCATGTTTATAGTTTCAACAATGATGTATAAAATGTATCAATTTTTAAAATTTAAATATATTTCTTTAACTTTTATAGTTTAAACAATTAATTATGTTAATGTAGTCAAATGTTTCTAATTTGTTTTTATTTAAATATATACATTTTTTAATGTTTATAGTTTCAACATTTATTTATGTTAATGTAGTCAAATGTTTCACCAGTCCCGTGCGTCTACTCTCGCTAGTGCTGGATAAGTAAGGTTTGACCGTACCACTATGAAGTGAAAAATGGTCCGTCCTCATTGCTAAGTTAATTAGCTTTGATTTAAGTGCAGATGGCGTGACACACACAGTTACACTCATCTGCTTACTACTAACCTGATGGTGATAATCTGGCCAAAGTCCAGTTCGTAGTTGTTGACCTGGGCGATGAATATTGCCGCAACGGCCTCATATAGCGCGGTGCCGTCCATGTTGATGGTGGCCCCCACCGGGAGCACGAAGCGGATGATACGCCGGTCGATGTGGTTGTTCTCTAAGAGGCACTTGAAGGTAATAGGCAACGTGGCAGAACTGGAGAGGAGAAAAGAGGGCAGCTGCTGAGGATGGATTCACAACCGCCGTCTGTCTTGGAGAATAACACTCTTTATAAACCAATAATATGGCATGAAGACAAAGGCTCTGCATAGATTTGTGTGGGACAGATATTCTAACAGTGCTGCAGGCCTAAAGGTATACTAAAGTGCGTTTGTGTTTCATTCAAATGCAGTTCAAATGTTGAACCCTTTACACCCTTTATTTAAGTTGTTGTTGTCATATCTGTTTTGAGTGGCATATTGTATAAAAAGAGATGGGATGGGGTCAGAATAGCGAGACAATCCTGATCTTGCACGCTTCAGTTTGAATTCGCCGTGAAGAATCAGTCTGGAGAGCTTGGAAATCGATGTGTTTCAGGCCGGTTAACCTAGTGTGGCCAATCATTGTCGTAGTTACAGTAGCTATGGCTGTGGTTTAGGTGTGACAAAGGCGACTTGAAAACAACTAGTCAAAAACGCCTATATGATACAATCTAGCTACAAGATCTAAATAATATTTTATTTGAATTTATTAGAACAGCAAAGGCTTTCTTTCTCAAAAAATATGTTTTTACTCTTCTCCTGAGTTTTCTACAGAAACAGTGGATAACAACAAACTGCTGGTTGGTTCACAGGTTTGTCCACTGTGTTTAGTTTTTTTTTTACTACTTTACTACTTTTGACTAATAAACTTTCTGTTTATTTAACCCGTCACTGTAGCATAGTTTAATTTAAAGACCTGCACACAGCCAGACTTGTGTCGTTTAGTTTTCCAACACATTTCCCAGTAGGCTATACATTTAACTTTCGATTTGTTCATTATGTAGTTGTTTGTCGTGCATGTCACTCAAAATCCCCCTAATAACAAGTAGGCTTGTAGCCAGCACTGTGTCCCAGACTTCAACTCAAAGTGCTTTACAGTTAAGAGATTACATCCACAGATGCTTCACAATGGCATTTGAAGAACAAGTAAACAATAGCAAAAATGAAATGTAAAACAAAAACAAGATATTACAAACACAATATATTACATAATACAATTTAAGCTAAATTAATTATATAAAATATAAAAATAAGACATCCCTTCTCTGGAGGTGGATTTACTTTATCACTCTAAACTGGTTTGTCTTTTCTCTGTGAACTTGGTCCCAAACCTGGACCAAACCTGAACCTGGTCCTAAAACAGGGATGAGACAATCTTAAGATCTAGTCCAGGTGTTCCCAACCATTTTTATCTCATGTACCCCTTGAGCTGTTCTGCCACAGCAATAGTACCCCCATATTCATGTGTGGATGATTCCCCTGAATGTGTTCTATTGAATGCACATGTCCATGTGTTAGCTAGCTGGTTTAATAGTGTGCACGTGAACTTCAGAGTAGTTTAACAATTGACACCTAGCCTGGATACTTACTTAAACAGTAGTTGTGGCTTGCATTCCTAGCCTATACATATATTTTACTGTAGCAATTGACATTTGTATGATTTTGTACATTAATTTTAACCCCCAATTTTTCCACGTACCCCTTGCAAGCTGCTCAAGTACCCCTAGGGGCACGAATACCCCTGGTTGGGAACCACTGCTCTAGTCAGCTGTTGGCTTCTTAGAGTTCTTCCCGGTCCCAAACCTTTCAGTTAATTCTACTACAGATACTTGCTACCCTATAGTCACCTGTCTGCATTTTAAAGGTCACACACCTTCCAGTTACAGACATATTGGATTTCTCACCGAGAGAAACTGAGAACAGGGGCACAAGACAGCGATATAAGGCTCTGAACCTTCTGGAAAAATGATGAAAGGTAAAAGTACAATATACACTCGAGGTTCCAACCAAAGCTGAATATCTATGAAGTATAGTGTGTAGTCTGCATGCCAAATAGACTATAAACTGTGGCCATTTACCTGGAGGAGGTTGCCAGGGCAATAAGCAGGGCCTGCAGAATCCCCCGTATATAAACGATGGGGCTTTTCTTGGTGATGAAGAAGTACATTGCGGGCAGAATGAAGAGCCCATGCAGAATGAGGCCAAAGACCACAGTGAGCGCGTAGAAGCCCAGCTTCTTCCCCATGTCAGACGGGTCGCTCATCTCCAGGATCTTGCCCGCAACCAGGAACACAATTCCGAATGGAAAATACCTGGCGGCACAAACAAGTAAATGTACTGGAAGTAAAATGTACTGATATATCACTTACCCACAGACAAGAGTCACAAGTGCTTTACAACCAGAAATAATCGAAACAAGGACAGAAATAAAAACAACAAGAAGTAAACATATAAAATAAACTGCAGGGTTTGCCGTTTAAACCAATATAAACATGAAACAAAACATATCCTTCACATGTATTTCTGTAGGAGTGCTGCAATGTGCTAGGAGCTTTTGGCTTTATAACAACATGGCAGAGATGTGTTCAAAATGACAAACAACAGCAAACATTTCTAAACATATTCAGACAGTTTTTCACACTTGCTTAGAGTTCGCAGCGAATGTTTGCGAATGCACGCCAACTGAGAATATATCTGAGAATGTATAAACGTAGTTCTCGGCGAACACACATGGATGCTGTACGAAGGGTTACCGTTCACGTTCACATTTTTAAGTTCAAAGCAAACATGTTCGCTGTATCCTAATGAACCTCAGTGTGATAAATTAGGCATAATGTACATGCATGGCGGTTCTACACAGAAGAAATGAAGCATTGTACCATATTACGATCGCAACGATTTTCAGGACAGCCTCATTGAGGCTCTGGCAGAAGTTCACCAAGGCGCTTCCATTTGGGCCCATTCTTCCCAACATGATGCCTGTGGAAGACAAAGATCAGGGGTCTGCAATCTGCGTCTCCTGAGCCCCTCTTTGACAAACATAATATGGAACTTAATCTTGTTTTTGCCCCCCCCCCCCCCTTTCCCAAATGTAATCAAAAATGATATTTTATATAGAGCCTGTGCCCTCTGATTTCATCACTAACCAAATAAAACAGTGAGTGCACAGTAGTAAATTCTGTTTTTAAGTCACCAGAAATTGGCAATTAAGTGCTTTATTTAAAAAATATCTATCAAGGGAAGCACCCCCCTAACATTTCACTGTCCCTGCAGTTCAAAAGCACTCGTAAACCCTGGGAAGATGGACATTAATTCTCATTTAGGTCTAATGTTGACAGGCTATCTTAGTATAACATTGTCTGCGGCTCCAGACAGATAACTATTCAATGTTTTGGGGACGCATGGCTATTTTGATTATATGAATGACACGTATCCAGGATACGGTCTACATTTTTAACCGCATACTGTATGTGAATATTGATATTTATCTACATGCTTGTTTTTCATACCTCTCTATATACTGTACAGTATGTGTGTGTGTGCAGTCTTAAGACTACACACAGTGATCTCAAGTATAAATATGCAGTACGCATGTGTTGAATCTGTTTGACGATTCTACTGCTGCTTCTCTTTTATGTTGTATGTACCGCTAAAAGCTGTGCAATTACATTCAAGGCATTCTATTCTATTCTAATCTATTCTTAACTGCAGGGGTAGGATATGACGATAGGGCTCAGAAGAACTCAAAATAAGTATTTGGATTGGAATGTGATTAAATGCACATTTATACACATTCATACTTTATTATTGTGTGAGTTGTGCATGGACCCACCTCTTTGACCTGCCCTAAGTGGCCAAATAGTATAATGTACACACTACTCTAATCTTATAGCCTACAATACACTAAGTATTCATCTGAAATGGAATGTGCCATATGTAAACATCTTTCCAAGTTTATAATAGGCTACAACATTTTGTATCAGTGGAACAGTTATGGCAACAATCATTCTTATCAATTTCATATAGCGATGGATAAATCAAGCATTGCGTGTGTGGTCTCTGTCAGCATTTACCCATGGTGGCTGAAAATATGACGATGCCGAGAACGTTCATTCCATCGCTTGTTCCCGGCCGTGTGCGTACCACCACATCGGGGGGCGGGGTTAGGTCAAGGGCGAAGTTCTGAATGTCGGTGCCGTTGTCGTCACGGATGCCGTAGATAAGGGGCCGCCGCGTCGTGGATTCAAACGGACCCTGACCGACCGTTGGCTTTGGCTTCACGCTGATCTCAGTGCTTGTTCGATACTGTTGCCAGGGGCGAAAACGGCAGAAGAAGTATGGATTGAGACCCGTTTTGATAGGAAAAAGTTGTTTTTCCACTGTGCAGTATGAAAAAAACGTACCTGTTGAAAAGTAGCTTCAACCAGATTGGATGGGAACATATTGCTGCAATGCAGAGAAATGAGAGAAGGAACTAATCATAAATGGCTGTTGTTGTTGTTACAATATCAACTATTGGTTTTACATGCATGGCAGTAAGCATTGCATTTTTACTTTGCCACATTTCTTGCTGAAGTTTGGAAACACATTTTCCAATAACATCCATTTCCCCTCTAAACCCAGGGGAGCATATGGGATCCAATTTCCTTTGATATAAATGATTCTAAATGACAGATCTGTGAGTCATAGCTGACCAGAGAACACCCAGGTGCTTAGACAAGTTGCCAACCAATGTCTCACAGTTTGACCTTTTCACAGCTGTTCTGCTACACAGGCTTGTAAAAGTGTCTTGTTTTATAGATCCGTGTAGAACATTTACTTTTTGGAGAAAAACCTTTTAATGGGTCACTCCTCAATTGGTGTCCAGAATTTCCCATCTAGTCAAAACCAGTATTGCAAAAACACTCTCGCTTTGGGTTTTAAATGGGGGAAGAGATGAGCTTACTGGAAATAGATAGTTAGTTAGTACTTTATTCATTCCGAAGGAAATTACAATGCCAGCAGTTTCTAAGAGAGGTCGGAAAATATGTAGTAAATTACACATTATACCATATGGACAATATCAGGTTACATTAGCTCAAATAAGTTAACAAAAATAACCAGAGTGCAATAAGCAGACATAACATTTCAACAGTCAACAGTAGAAATATATTAAAAGTTAATACTATGCTATCACAGGTAATTTAAACGACTAAAATAAGATGAAAGTGCATGCAATTGTTTCTGCACATACAGTAATAGAACATATTGAAAAGCTAAAGCTCTGTTTTTGTCTTGACCATAGAACAACATATATAAGAATGGACTTGACACATCCATCACACCATGTGCACATGTAGCATACTCGTACAATACACATTACGGTACACACACACACACACACACACACACTGAGCAGGAACGTTTCATACATTAGATTAAATATGATTTACACCAAGCCTCTACAGGCACACCTCTATACAAAGGAAGTTAATATTACAATTGCAAGACATGTATATAGATGGAAGTTTGATTTGATAAACTAAATACGGTATGTCCCCATAGCCTACAGTATCTAATGCTGGCCAAAGTCTCAAAGTTATCTTCCATGGTATTTGCTACTGTATATTGTAATATATGTAACTATTGTGGTACATGGCATTATTTCCGTAATACCACGGAATAAGGCTTGGTGCACTTGAGTGGCATTTAGCAGATCTCTAATAACAATGAAATAACATGAGGACTGAAAGATGCAGAGCTGAAGCCATACACACACACGTGTAGTCACCCGCGTAGGCTAACCAAATGAATAGCCAAATAACAACTTGTAATTGCATAATAAAGAATCGAATGAGAATGAACGAAACAGTGAGAAATGGCCAGTTTAACAGGCATGCATCTGTTTTGAAACCTCAGTTGTGAGATGAAGGGATGAAAGCGTGTGAATGCAGAACATGATAGCATACTGCCAAGGGGTCGGTGTTACGTCCAACTTTCCATGGTTTACTGGCAAGGGAAGAAAATGGCCTTAAATGGCCAAACCTGCTACGCTTCCTCATGTTTGACCAAACAAAAACACACAGACGACTAGATCCTCATGCCAAAAATAGATATTAAAATACTGGAATATAGCACTAATAGTGTTTTATTGGTTTTAGGGCAGAAGTAATTTAGAGGCACCAACATTTCTTTTGGACCACCCCTGATCTGTTTTGGCTAGCCGTTGATGTTATTGAACCTTCTCCGTGCAGACAGGGTCAGAACCTGGGATTTTATCCAAAATGGAAACTGTAAATGGAAATTGTGCTGAAGTGACACGATCTTTTGGATATTACATATAAAACAGAAAAGTAATCCTTAAAGGCCTGAGCCTTAGATTATGTGCATAGGAGCTGTTCATTAGAAACAGTCGACAAACAATGAATCATGGTTGAATGGGGCTGAGCTTTTAAGATCCCAGTTTGGAACTTCTCACCACAACTACATTGAATAGGGAGGTCAGGTGTTTAATCACTAAGACCTACCCATAGATTTCTTTCTATTTCCTCTAGAGAGCTCCTCTAATTGATTTTCTCCAATGAAATAGGCTTTTACAGTAAAACTTCAAGGCCTATGTAATTAGAGAAACCAATTCAAACATACTTCAAGTTGAAGTACTGGACATTTTCATTACATGCCAAAATCATAATACATTTTGTATTTACTCAAAATTCCTAAGTGAATACACCAGGACCATAGTGCCTTCATTATTTCATTATTGTTTCTATGCCTACATAGGGTTAGGGCATTTGCTTTAATAGTGTCTTGAAAATGTTCTTGGAAAAACTATGGCTGCTTTTCTTTAGCAATTGCAGTATCAATTTAGACTTTTAAACAGCAGTGAATGTTATCAAATAGGGTTTATTTTAATTGTTTTTTAGTCTTTATTTTTAGCCTTTGGTATTCATAAAAACTGTGTTTGATAAAAGCTGAAAGGACTGTATGTCTGTATGGCTCAGGTGGCAAATGTCTTAATGATTACCATGACGCTTTTGACAATTAAGCTCCACCTATTCTTGACTTTCATGGACTATGGGATAACTTTCCGATTCATTGAACAACCGCCATTTTTAAGTGCTGTGTGTCGAGTTCCTGTAATTTAAATTTAAATTTAGCACCTATAGCTTTTCTCATAAATGGTTTCGTGCCCACTAATGGGTCCCCACCGTGGATTGGGTCCCCTTGAAGATAACATGCTACGATATCAAGATAATTTCAGTTCTTGGTGTAGACGTTCTCTATATAATTATTGTAGTTATAGCCATACCAGTATACGTATATTAAAGAAGTATACTAAACCTTTAAATAAAAAATGCAGTATTTTATAGCAACTGGTTTAGTGCAACTGGTCTAGTGTCTAATGCAAATAATAGACTAGGCTACTGATGAAGACAAGTCTAACCAACTACGTGAAAATGGCTTAGTGACCAGTAGTGACTTCCTCACACTTCCGGAAATTCAGTCGAGCCTACCAGGGAAGTTGCTCATGTGACGGAAGAGGCGGGGACTAATATATCTCTTCTGCTGTCAAGTGGCCATTTCGAGTGAACTGCGGATTTCGGCAACATTTCTCAGCACCATGTTGACAAAAAACAGACAGGATGACAGCGACTCACCGGATCAGGTCGAGCAAGGCGTCGGCCGAACTCATGATGGGCTTCCCACTGTCCTGTGTGTCCTCCTTCTGCGCCGCCCCTCCGGGGTGTATGACCGACACCATGACGATGCCCACCACCACAGCAACGAACGTGGTCCACAGGTAATACGACACCGTGATGAGGCCCAGCCGGCTGGAGCACTTGGCGTCCAGCGCTGCCAGCCCTGACATCAGACTGGAGAGAAGTCGTCTAGGATGGTTAAACTGGCTGCATGTGACACTTTCTGCCACTAGGTGGCACACTAGAGAGCACCCTGACATCAAACTGAATGTGATCTCTGTATCCCCAAGGCCTCCTCCCAGCTGAACGTGCCTGGAACACCTCCCTATGAGAGGCGCCCAGGTGGCATCCTTACCAGATGCCCATACCACATCAACTGGCTCCTTTCAACGTAGTACAGTCCTGACCCCAGGCATCCTAACTACTTACTGTAATATGCCTATGGAGATGTATGTCCTGTTTTCTGTATCTAATGAGGGTGAAGTATGTTTGAATTCCTGTAAACTGTATACCCTGCAGATTTTATTTTTTATCTGATGTTTTTATTGCAGTTCTTGTTTTTTTATTTCTGGATGTGAAGCACTTTGTGACTCTGCGAACAAGTTTATATAGCACTTGTCTGCGAACAAGTGCTATATAAATAAAGTTTACTAACTTACTAGTAACATACAGTACATGTATGTTCTACCTAGAACCTCAACAAAGATGGGGACAATCAAAAATGGTTGGGAGTAATTGCGATACAATTCATGACAATTAATGAAAATTGCCATACTACAAATCCTTATATTCTTTTCTAAACTACTAAGAAATATGGGGAGTAAGGGATCTATAGGGTCATTAAGCGTTAGAGCGTTAAGCAATGTTAAGGTGTTAAATTAATCTGTAAATAAATACAGACTATACTATCAATGAATGAATTAATGAATGAATGAATTAATTAATTAATGAACCAACTGTTTTATGTTCTACTTGTAGACTGTAAACCAACCCGCTGTACAAAAACACCCAGATGTAATAAATAAAGGGGGCACGTTCAAAACACTTCTCTCTGCTGCTGTGCACTGGCTGTAGAGTAATAAGAGACCATTATGTCTAATAAGTCAGGAGAGCGGTCCCAGGGAACATAAAAGTCATGAGAAAGTTGCTTACCTGGATACAACGAGTGGCAGAATAAGCATTTTCAGCATCCTCATCAGAAGCTCTCCGGGGAACTGGAAATATTTGACTTCCTGCCACAGGGTGAAAGAAAACATAGATCAACACGAGAATAGATGTAGGTAAACAGTGCATCCAGTACGTATCTGTACAGTATATACATATACTGTATAGCGAGAGAGAAAGATAATTTGTATAACTTAACTGCAGAAAACATTATTTTGAAAAATGACACACGGACATTACATTTGGGTTTAAATAGGAAAGAAACATGGATTCTGACAATATATCAGTGGTTCATGATTCATCACAGAGACTCCTAGCCTAGCCTCGCAAGACCATCCTGACCACGCGAGCTTCAGTTTAATTTCGATATGAGAATCAGTCTGGAGAACCTAGGAATCATTTTGAATGTGTCTGAGTAGCAACTGAACTTTCCAATCAGCATGGTGTTGTTAGCTATACGGCGTGGTTTTCCAATCAGCGTCGTGTTTATAGCTATATGGGCGTGGTTTAGGTGTGTTGACCATGGCACCACAGCAAAAACGACCAGATGGTTCATCCAATCAACTGCCAAGTATTTTTTTGAAAGTACAGCCATTCACAGTGTCATTGGCCCCAGATGGACAAGAATTTCTCTTGCATGACAGGTTAGAGACTCCCTACAATGTACTGTAGAAACAGGATTTACACAGAAAGTTTAAAAAAAATGTTTGTAAAGAATGTAACCAGTAGTAGTAGTAATAGCAGTAGAAATCTTTAATGTCCCCACAGGGAAATTTTCCTTACAGACAGTAGTCAACACGTATACACACAGTGCACATACAATACATACAGTTATAATAAATAATAAA
>JAODLL010035629.1:0-10998 GCA_026546735.1 Forbesichthys agassizii | reverse complement strand
TCTATTGTCTCTATGGTAGTGTGTTCTATTGTCTCTACTGGTAGTGTGTTCTATTGTCTCTATGGTAGTGTGTTCTACTGTCTCTATGGTAGTGTGTGTTCTACTGTCTCTATAGTAGTGTGTTCTATTGTCTCTATGGTAGTGTGTTCTATTGTCTCTACTGGTAGTGTGTTCTATTGTCTCTATGGTAGTGTGTTCTATTGTCTCTACTGGTAGTGTGTTCTACTGTCTCTACTGGTAGTGTGTTGTAGTATTGTTGTAGTATTTAAAGTATCTTTTATTTCAGAATGGAAATATATCTTGTTGGATCGGCTTTGCAGAGTATATTTTTGAAAACAATTGTCAGTCAAGTAAAACAACAAGAATGTAGTTTTTCCAGTACTACAATGGATTACATTGAATCCTGTGGATTTGTGCGATTTATACAGTATTAACCATAGAGGTTAGGCCTATAACAAACATTCATGGGTTTAACCATTGCGGTCCTAAACCGGCCTGACCTAAAAACATTGACGTGCCCAGCCCATCACAGCGGGAGTCATGTGACAATGTGCACTACATTCCTGCAGCCGCCACAGGGAAGGACACCTACAGCGACACAACATGGCACCATGTGACTTATCTGAACAGTTGACTGTCTATCCGTCAAACGTCTTCCATTGGAATGAACAACATCTTGTGCGTTGCCAGGCAGCACAGCAACAAGATGTGATCAGGGTGTTGTTACGGCAACCTGTGTGTTTGCTTTTGTGTATTGTGGTGACCTAGTACTTTGTGGTGCGTGTGTGTGTGTGTGTGTGTGTGTGTGTGCACGTGCGTGCGTGCGTGAGCAGGCCTGGCCGCCAGCCAGTTGGTTCTAAGTGGGTGCACGGTTTGGGTTCGATGTCCAAACGGAGAGATTGCCCGTCGTTACGGAGTCAGCCAATCAAATCCTGCTGGAGATTACTGGAAGAAAATACCTGGAACAGCACACTGGTTGTCTGGTAAGATAGGGATGGTAATGAGATCAATACTTATATTAATAACAACACATAGATGATACTCTCTCTCTTTCTCTCCCGCCCCCTCCCTCCAGTAACGTCCCAGGATGCATTGTGGGTAGTGACAAGTTCGGGATGCGTGTCTCATCGTCTGACGAAGCCTTTCCCGCCTGGCCGCGTTAAGCCCCTCGCCTCCACCGTCCTCTGTGGGGAGGAGCTGGAGGACGAATGGGAGGTCATATAACATGTGACATCATCATGACATCACACACACACACACACACACACACACACACACACACGGTCTGGAACACTTTCTGGTTCTGTGTGACAACACTCAGCACCTCCTCTTCTCATCTACAGAATGTGGGTGGGGCTTAAAGGGTAACAACAACATGCTAAAAACAGAGTAAAGTAAAACATTGCCTGTTTGTTTGTCTGTGTGCTCATCTCCCAGCTGGGCGGTCCTGGGTTCACCCCCCACTTGCCCACCAGTAAGCATCCTTGAGCGAGGCATCTTATGGCTCTTTTGGTGCCTGAGAGACCAGCCTCAGTGACGTTGGCAGCCCATAATTCAAATTTGAGTTTAGCATTGTTTGTGCACACAAGACATTTGTACTCAACCCGTTTTAGAGAAATAATTCTAATAAAAGAAATGTGATCAACGGTGTGACGTCTTCAGCACCCCATTAATGTCACTTTGAACTTGTCACATTCACCTGCGAATGTCACTTTGACACATCACCTGGCTGCTGATGGGCTTTACATGCAACTTTAAATTCAACTTTAAATGCAATGTTTCTCTAAAACGGTTCAATAGCACAAATGTGCCTAAACGATGTGAAAATGACAAAATTAATTCTTGTCATATGGGATGCCAACTTCACGGAGGTACCTACGTAGCAGGAGATAGGCGATGAAGTCTGCGTGTCCTAACCAGCTGAACACATCACACAGACGTGTGCGTGAGTCGTCTTGTGGCCTGGTGTTGACCATGGCTGACCATCTGGCCTTGCCTTTACAATTTCGCTGTAGCTGAAGAGAAGTGTGTTCATACCCTTTTAACAAAATGCAACAACAACAAAAATCTGTGTGTGAACTGTGTGTATATGTTTGGAGGGGTGGGGAGGTTTATGACTTCTTAACTAATGAGTTCATGTTATATTAAATTAAACATCTTGAGTTCGAGGAACAAACTGATAAATATGATCGTGAAAAGGATTTATTAGTATAAACGGATCATCTCTGTTCTCTGATCAAATATTGCAGAGTCACAGAATAATGAATATGTAGTAATACTTATTATAATAATATTTATTAATAGGTCAACCATTATGTAAATAGACACACACAAAAACAGGCTGCGTTCAATGGCTCCCAACAGGTTTGACGTGTTGTGCGGAGGGTTGCCATGGTGATGACCACAGTAGTTTGACATGAAACTTTAACATCTCTCATTGATGCCTTCAGCCCAGGATGAAAATAAAACTTAAAACCGGTTAATGTAGGGATTGTTTTTTTTCGTTATTACTACTAGTAGTAAATGTTACTAGTATATAATAGAGTTCTGTTATAGTAACAAATACTACTAGTAGTAAATGGTAGTATAAAATAAGTGTATGTATGTGTGTGTGTATGTATATATATATATATATATATATATATATATATATATACACACACATATATACACACACACACACATTGTACTGTAACAATGAATGCTAGTGGTAAAGGTTACTGGCTAATGTAGAGATGTACTGTAACACTTAATACTATTGGACACTCTCTTAAGTGCCACATTGTGCTCCCATTGCCAAGGCTGGAATTGTGATGTGTGGTGTGGTCTGCACCACATTGTTTGTGTTCTCATTTACAGAGCCAGGGCTGTGTAGAAACACCAGATTACACTTTCCAAGTGTACACACACACACACAGAGAACGGACAGTTGTTGACCTTTGAGTGTATATATTATCTGAATTTGACACTAACTGTATTTATCTTACAATATAGATTCAAATATATCTTTTAATATAGAGATGTCCTGTGCCATCACTGTTACTACTAGTATTAAAAGTTACACCTAAATTCTCCAGGGGTCCGGTGTCTTCATGACCAGGTTGCTATGTACACCCTCATTGTGTTTGTGTTGCTGTCTGCTAAACAACCCAAATAAACCACTTGACACAACTGCTCTGCCTGTTTATAGTCTGATATGATGGATGTAAGACATGAGGTCACGGTGGAGATAGGAATGAAGGAACATTGAAACAACAAACCTCTTTATTTACAGCAAGAAACAAACAACCAGAATCAGAATTTATGTGTCCACCGCCATCATGACTGACTGTCCTCTCTCTGGTCCTCAGAGTTCCATCCAGATGTTAACCCCATTGGGGTTTATGTTATTCATCTGGGCCTAGTTCTGCATCTGGCGCTGGTGGTTCTGTTGTAGCCTGAAGTCCAGAGGCTTCAGGAAGTCTGGCAGAGAGTCCAGTGGCTCCGGCACAGACCTGGTCAGGGCCTGCACGGCCTTGACCAATAGGGAGGGAGGGGTCAGGCCTGTCAACCAATTAAACACCTCCTCTCCCAGCACACTCTTCCAGAGCTCCTGCTGCAGATGCAGCTGCTCTTTGAAACGAAAGTGGATCTTTGGCATGAACAGCATCAGGTAGCCCAGGCACACGTGCTTTCTGCGCATGTCCACTGACAACGGGGGCTGTTGTTGGCACATCTGCTGCATGAGACAGTCAAGTGGGCTTTCGCCAGTGCGGTCCGTCACGTACGGACACGCGCCGTGCCCGAGCAGGAGCAGCAGACACTCGGGACGCATGTGGTCGCACGCCAAATGCACGGCCGTTTTCCCTCCGTCCGCATGATGGACGCACGCGTCGCGGCTGTCCAGATAGGCGCGCCGCTCGCTGTCTGTGGTGAAGTCTTTCAGCGTGTGCACGATCATCTTTAGGATGGACACGCGGTTGTACCGCACCGCCACCGAAAGGTGCGGGGTGGCGGACGCCTGGCAACAGCAGAAGCTACTGCTGGGCGCGCTTAGCGCGGTCACGGAGTACCTGTTGAGTAGGTAGTGCGCGTACTGCTGGTGGTCGTGCACCAGCGCGTACAGGAGCGCCTCCGAGGAGCTAAAGGCGCACGCTCGCCCGTCATCTTCCCAGTGGAAGACTTCCATAGTCCGCATATCCTCCAACAGCCATACCGGCAGCAGGTCCCTCACCGCCTGGTAGAAGGCGAACGACGTCCGCTGGCATTGCTTTTGTGACTTGTAATGCGCGCGCTCGCCAAACGTCTGCGCGCCCACGTCCCACGGCATGACGCTTTTATATTCACGGTCGACTTTGCAAATTCCCCAGAGAGCTGCGGGGGGTGAGAAAGGTCCTGGAACAAAGATACCTCTTCTGATCTTCTGATCTTAAGCACGTCTGTATTTTGTTGCCAATGGTGCTCAGAGTTTGCAGGTCCAAGCCCCCGTCCTTAGCACTATGACAGCTTTTTAAACCTTCAGCCGGTGTCGCCGCCTCACTCATCACCGGGGCGAGTTTTCTTATTGGCCGGCGTCTCATTATAGGCCTGCTATAGAATGTCAGCTGACCAACGATTTAAAGTCTCGCGTCCTATAACGCAGTGCATTTTTGCAGAGCAAGTGCGCGCCTCCGCGTGAGCGTGGTTGACGCATCTTATCGGGTGTCGCGCATAGTGAACATAGTGCTGCTCTCGTGTTCCTGTTATATAATAAGAAGCACAAACAACCACCAACCCACCACCCCCACCCCCCCACCCCCCTCCCCCGACCCACACACACACATACACACACACACACTTTATGCATTAGTTTATGAGGTATTCGTTTAGGAGATGTAGTGAAGAAATATTGGGTTGGTGGTTTTGTGTTTTGTGCTTGGAGCCTTGGCAATGGAAGGCAATAGAAAACCCGTTGATTAATCAAATCATTATGAACTAATGGGTTGGTTCACAACTCCCCCTGGAGGGGATCTTGTGCAGTGCCTATATACAGTATGTCCCTTTCTGCAGATGCTCCCGCCCCGGTGATGGTCTGCGAGCTGTTTATTGTTTGGAATATGTTATCATACGGATATGGTAGTGGTTTTAATAACCAAATATATTCCCTAACAGGTTAGAGGATTTACATTGCTCTACATTGCAATGTCTTTGTATAAAAACTGAAATTAAAACTTGCCCCAAGATTTTCAGCTATAGGACAAGAGAGGGCCAACGTTATTGTAGCATGTAGGCCTACAGCAAGGGGGAGAACAAAGGAACCACAGTCCATCCATCCATCCATCTTCATCCGCTCATCCGTAGTTGGGTTGCGGGGGCAGCAGCTCCATCAGGGAACCCCAAACCTCCCTTTCCCGAGCCACATTAACCAGCTCTTACTAGGGGATCCCAAGGCGTTCCCAGGCTAGTGTGGAGATATTATCTCTCCACCTAGTCCTGGGTCTTCCCCGAGGCCTCCTCCCAGCTGGACGTGCCTGGAACACCTCCCAAGGGAGGCGCCCAGGGAGCATCCCTACGAGATGCCTGTACCACCTCAACTGGCTCCTTTCAAAGCGAAGGATTAGCGGCTCTACTCCGGGTTCCTCCCGGATAGCTGAGCTTCTCACCCACCAGCCACCCTCTTATTTTCATTCAGATGGAGAAAGTGTTTGGCCATCCAGTCTTTGCGTGTCTCCTGCTGGTTTCCACTAACAGTGGAAACCAGCATAGTTACCACTGAGAGACAGATCTATGAGTGTGTACATGGAAAAGAGACTATAGGACCTTGACTGGAGATAGGATAGACGAACCAGTGCGACAGAAAACATGTATTTATTTAGACTGTAGACTTTATTTAGAATGTGATTTAACCCACTCGAGGGCTGTAGCCTGGAGGCAGGTTGGGCATTAATCCTGATAAAATCAGCAAGAATAGTCACATCCCGACATCCAGTGGGATCAAACAAGCCCAGATTACAGTCTCGTGCACCAGAATATCTCCTGTCACCTTCAGCCAAGCAGACTGCTAGTCTGAAAACCGTTGCTTCAAGTGTTGGGTTACTAAAGCTTTATTGAGGCTTGCGTAGGCTAAACGTTGGTAAATGGTCTGCATTTATATAGCGCTTTTCTAACCTTCCTGCCACTCAAAGCGCTGTACAGGATTCACACACGACCAACCACCTGTAGTTCTTGCTCAAGGACACCTTGACACTTGGAGAGGAGTTCCCCAGGATTGCCCCAGGATTGAACCAGCAACTTTCAAATCAGGTGTCGCCCTGCACCCACTATGCCACTGTTGCTCCAGCCTATCATAGGCTATGAAATAATATTTTGTGCGGCCCTACTGTACAGTATGTCAATATCCTACAGACAATGGTATGTTTACTTTATATACAATATAGCCTAGGATAACCTACAGTCTGCAGGCCTATATATAGCCTGATATAAATAAAGACAACCAATATAATTTTACAACATGGGATCTGAAGTGGCGAGATTAGCAGATTATCAAACAGAGCACACACAAAATTATGTAAAGAAATTGTTTAGTTTTTTGGGTAATTTGACACGCCGTTAATTAAAATAGATTATCATTTGTTTTTGCAGAGCATTTCTGACTAAAAGAACAACAAATAGCCTAACCTTTATACATCTTATTTTTATTGCCATTATGTTTAAGTTTTTTTGTTTTCTTCACGTAGACTAGTGAAGAAAATAAGCTTGACATTATACGACAAGACTTGTGCACAATGATCTAACTTCCCTAAAACACTGGCTGCGTTTTGTTCTCCATAGGCCCACGGACTCTTTATAACTGATCTCAGGGCAGTTTTAATTTCGTGCCTTTTTAACGGATCATTCTGTAAGTTTCTCATCGACGCATTTTTACAGCAGAACTTCCATCAGTAAGTCAGATAGCTGGTGCGCTAACATGGTCCCAGAATACTTATATATTGATTAAGATATACATATATGATTTTAGTAGAGATAGTTATATTTGTTTTCAAAGGTATTTAATAAGGTAGTCAGGTGAGCTGGAAGCTAACTGGGACCAGTAGCACGCTAGCTAGCAGCTAGCCTACCAGGCTATCCGGAACTCTGGTTTAGCCTGGGTTCGTTTTTAGGTTAGACTGTGTTATCGCCAGCTTCGCCCGGATTCGCCGTTGGGTTAGCCTGGTTAGCTGTTCGTTTTGATTATTTAGCTGTTACTATAGCGTGGCTAGCTTTTGTTTAGCCTGGTTAGCTTAAGGATGCCTGCGATGTTGGAGAGAAGCGGCGTGGAGGGGAAGCGGAGAGGAAGAAACGCGGTCAATAATCCTAGTAAAAGTTTCTCTACTGGAGCTAGTAATAATATTAATAATAACAATATTAATAGTTGGGAAGAAGAAGGAAGTTCAGCATCCAGTAGCGACGAAGAGCATGGTGGGTAGCCTCGCTCTCCCCTGAGTCTCAACAGTCTTCTACTGGGTTCTACTGGGTTCTACTGGAATCTAACGAGCCTCTTTGTCCAGGTGGAGGAGGGATGCGGGTCGGACCCCAGTACCAGGCCGTGGTTCCGGATTATGACCCAGGTAGGATCAAAAACGCGAACACTTGGAAACAGTTGGAAGACTTGGTTGTAGCCTCGAACACCCCTAGGGCCGACTCCACGAGTTGAAATAAAGAAATGTTAAAAAGAAAAACCCTAATATTTTTCCTGATAGTAGGTTAACTGCTTGTGAATTACTTGAATAATGTTTGTTTGCTTCTCGGGGAACTCGGACATAGAGAGAGATCTTATTTTCAATATGCATTGTTTCCTATGGTTTGATAAAGGACAACGGTTTATGTAAATGCTGCCGAGGATTTAACTTTGCTCAGTAACGTAGGTCAAGATGTCCCTATCTCCGTTAATACTGTGACAGTACAGAAACCAGAATGCCTAGATGTTGTGATATGATGTAATGAATCGTATTTATTTAAAAAAAAGTTTTTTTTCTTTCCTCCTTAGCGAGAAATACTTGTGTGCCGACGTGTATTGTATAAAATAATGCGATGATTCATGTATGTATCTAAGACTAAGAATAAAAACGTTACATTTTCCATCTGCATTTAGAAATATGGGTAGTATACGGCTATCTGGACGCCAAACAGCTCTAGTCAATGGTTTATGACTGGTCTGGACTGGTAGGCTACCCTACCGTACTGGTCGGTGGCCCTGGCTGTCTGCATCCTAACTTGAATGTATGTTGCAGAGGTTGCCGTGGCAGCCCAGGAGAGGGACAACCTAGGCATGTTGGTGTGGATTCCCAGCACCATGCTTTCTGAAACTAAACGTAAGACTGTGTGTGTGTGTGTGTGTGTGTGTGTGTGTGTGTGTGTGTGTGTGTGTGATGGATGCACAACGGTAGCGCTGTGCAGTGAGTTATGTAAATCTCATTCTCCGACACCACATGGAAGCTCTCCCAACGCACACTAGGGCCCATTGGGATTTAGCGAGTCTTGTTAAGCATCTCCTCTACATGGGGGAGGTGGCTTGGTCCCGGGTGGGATGGACTCCCGTATGGGTAGCCTCGAACACCCCTAGAGCCGAATCCACGATGTGTGACTAATAAATGCTAGTAATAGCGACAGTTTTAAGATGAAAAAAGCTGATTAACTAGTAATGCCATAGTAACAGCAGCAATTAACAATTCATAAATCATTAGTATTTTATAATGAGATTATCAATTCAAGCATTTCTATTCATTATAATTATGTATGTTATAATATACAAAATATATATAATTCTTACATTATGTCTCAGTGAAGCTGAGGTATATTATTGGCTTATGCTGAACAGAAGGTTACAATATAGGCAGTGCTTAATGGAGCAAATCCAGCATGCTCCAGCACCATCTTCTGTCAAAAAAATGAATAAATAGCCACTTTTTTTCTTAGTCATTGTTTTATTTCCATATGCTATACATGACTTGAAAATCACTTGTGAATGCATTTTAAATCTGATTCAATAAAAGAAAGGTGTGATCATTGAGGTAATGTGCAATGACGTAGGCTATGTTGAGCATCAGGTGAGGTAACGACTGTTAATCTAAGGTAATCTACCCGCATTCGGCGCTTGGCGGGTGATCATTTCGGACCCTGATTAAGTCTGTTAGATGTTGAGTTTCAATTACTTTTCGGTTAAATGTCGTGTACATCTGAATCTTGTGACATGTCTGTTGGGCTTACAGTTGTTTTCATTTGGCCATTGGGTCTTAGTTGTGCTACTATACTTGCATTTATTATATTTAATGTTAAGAACCACGCTTGCTAGCAAAACAGATACCGCATGTTGTTCATAGAGTGGCAGACATGTTCAGTCTGAGCAATAAACATGTTTAACATGTAACATGCTCATAATTCATTTGTATTAAAGTTATCTTTAAGCTACTTTAAATATCCCAGATACATAATTACATTACCTAGACTTTGTGTATGGCACCTGTGGCCAATGCATGGTGATATAGCCTACATCAGGCCTATCCAATTACAAATTCAAGAGGGCCAGATTTGAACAAGAGAAACTGTAGGTGGGCCACGAATTTGTGTCAATTATTTATGTGAGCGCCTCCGAGAGCATCCACCCTGCAGCTTGGTTAATGTTCAATGTGTCAAGTCAATGGCAAAGGGTTTCTATAGAATTATATAGGATGCCGTTATTTCCCAGTCTCTCTTGCACAACAAGAAATCAGCCATGCCAACATGCTTCTATTTTGCAATGCAGTGTTCTATAACTGCAATTACATTTGTTAGCCAACGTTAAGACAAAAACACAAACAAATGCAGTTGGGCACCAAATTCCAGGTATTCCAACTGGTATGGGTTCAAATGTGACTAGTACCACACCCAACCATTATCTTCACTAACAGGAGCTATGTGCGCACATGTATGGACTTAGAGTTAACCCAAAATGTCATGGTGTTGTTTATTAGGTCTGGAATACTACATCACATTTACTAACAGGCCATGTCATGATGTCTTTGCTGTAGAACAGTTAATAAGTAATTTACAGTAATATATTGACTTGATTCGTATAGTGGTTCTATATGGAGGACCAGGACTGCCATAATAAAAACAAAATAAATCCATATATAAAAGTATAAATCAATAAATATAATTATAAAATAATTGAAAAAAATTATTACATTTTTGTATTAAAAAAGGCTATTTCTCCATTTTAACATTTATTTAATTAATTATTTTTACATACTTTACATTTTTGTATACTTAAATGTATTTCTGCATTATTTTATTTATTTATTTATTTATTTATTTATTGGCCGTAAATGTTAAGAAGGTAGGCGGTCCTACCTCAGGCTACAGCCGGATTGGTTATAGGGGTGTTTGAAGCTACGGCTATCTAGCCTAGGTTACCTAAGTCGAAGAAGAAGCTATATACCTATGTCAGCGCGGCTACTTTAGCAGCGCTACTAGTTAAACTACGTTTAGTAGTAGCGTGGCCGTGGCGACGCTGTTTTCTGAATCAAATAGCTTTTCAGTAGCGAAGCTCTTTCATTGATCAAGTAGTGCGGTAGCGTCCACAGAAGCTACATTTTACCAAGCATTTCTGAATCTGCAGCTCAAGCTTATGTCTGATACAACTGCTAAGAATCAGTACGATGCCATCACATACACGGACCTAGGCTACATGTGTAGCCGACAGAAGCACATATGATGGTCGGTGATGCCGTAGCGTAGACGTACCACTGCGCTGATGCCTGAGACTTTGATGCAGGGGATTGAGGGGGAATAAAGATAAGATAGTGAGGGCAGAGAACATATCGTATAGTTTAATAAACAGTTGAACTGAACAATTTTGCCCTGTCTATTTGTTTGACTTACACGTTTGAATGTTGGTACAATAAAATGTAGGAAAAAAATATCTTATATGTACCGGTAGTGGACATTGCCGTGTTTCTCTTGGGGGTAGCGTCAGTGTAGTGAAGCTTCATTTAACGCAGAGTAACTGGTAGCTCAGCTCAC
>JAODLL010035618.1:0-22148 GCA_026546735.1 Forbesichthys agassizii | reverse complement strand
GTTTATCTTGTGTTTCAGGCCTGTTTCCCTGTCACTCCCTGCCCTGTGTTTACCTTGTGTTTCAGGCCTGTTTCCCTTTCACTCCCTGCCCTGTGTTTATCTTGTGTTTCAGGCCTGTTTACCGGTCACTCCCTGTCTAGTTACGTTCACCCTTGTCTGTGTAGACAGGTCTGATGTGAAGCACATGCCCCTCATTGTTGTTAGCCAATGGTCTGTCTCCCTGTCTTGTCTGCTTGTGTAAATAGCTCCAGTGTTTTCCCCAGTCCTGTCAGCCATTGTTAATGTTAATTTCAGTGTCAGTGTCAGCATTGCTTCACGTGTTCCTGTCTTTTGTTATTATGAATAAACCTTGTTTAAGATTGTACTACGTATCTCGCGCTTGGGTCCTCACCTTGTGCAACATGACAATTATTACAGGTTTTCTAGTATCCAATGGTCATGCCTTTTATGTCAGCTGGATTTACATAAGTTTGACTGGAAATATAGTAATTTATTCAACATTAAAGCATTTGTTTAATGTAATCAATACATTTTCCTGCCTTTATTTTATTTTAATTTTTTTCAATTAATTGCGTGAAAATTGGTGGTCTGGTGGACTACTACTCACTTCATAGGTGAGTAGTTGACTCAAAGTGTTTATTGTACTTGCTGTTGTAACTGTTACTGTGCCTTATCCCAATACTATACATGTATGCAGCTTGTAGAAGACCAGTTGTTTACATGCTGAATGTTGTTGACACGTGTAATTCAGCTGTCAGTGTACCCCCCAGCATGCTTGTTGGGGGCTACAGCCTAACACCTAATGCTGACACTGCTCAGTGGCTCATTATGCTAACAACGTGGCCAAGAGTGCCGCTCAATAACAATATGTGCGTTATTCCTTCAGGCTAACTGGGATGAATATTAATTGTACAGGTAGAATACAATGTCAGCTGCTTTGGTAAGGCCCTATATTGAGTATTAAAATGTTGGTTATTTAGCATATTTTAGAAGCATGTGAATAACAGAAAAAGAAACTGTAACCTCAAATTATAAACAAAAAATAGGTATACAAATATATTTGTATATTATGAGAAACCCACCAGCAATACGCAGTAATACGCAGCAATACACAGTAATTTCCTATTGGAATAAGATTGCACTGAACCTAAAACCAAACCAAATGTGGGTGTACATGCACACACACACATATTAAAGTAAGGTCTATTATTTACTGATATATAACATAGGAAGACACAATGTGAAAGGAACTGAAAGAGCTATAAAGGGATAGAGAGAATGAGCGAGAAAGCGAGGGAGACAGAATGAGAGAAGAGCTGAGAGGAAAACCCCGGGAAAGCAGAGGATTGCCGGGCGACGGCAGCAAAAGAGTAAAATGACAAACTCAGAAGCAAAGCGACGACAGTCTCGTGCGATTTAGACGATTTAGACCAGATTCAGGATGGGAAGAGCTGTGGGGAAGATAAGCCGTGGGGAAAGGCATGTTTGGAGAAGCACCGTAGCCTCTTGTAACGGCCTCCCACCGTTACCGGGGCATGCGTGCTCCCGCCCTCGGTTTCCAGACGTGCACTTCCCCAGCGCTCCTTGTCTCACGGGTGTTTGCGCTGATTGTGTATCGTTTGCACCTGGGGGTTTGCTTTAGTATTTAGGATGGGGTTTCTGTTTGTTCCTTTGTCGGTTATTGTTTTGTGTATGGTGTGTGTTAGCGTGCGTTTCCCATTAAAGATGAACTCCTGCGCCTGGTACCTGCCTTGCCCGCTCCCGCCCGTTACACCTCTGAAGAAGGGAAGAAGAATGGATTCACATAGTGGGACTGATTGTAGCTTAGCCCTCCTCATAAATGCTGGGGAAAATAAATATTCATTCCCTTTGGGTGCCCAGTGCTAAAGACTTCTCCACAGGGAAGTGCTTGTAAGTTTCATAAAAGAGACATTCAGAGATTTAATGATAGAGATATAAAAACAAAAAAACAAAGCTTTAGCTGCAGATAGCACTTGCGTGATTTTGTTAGAGTGAAATAAACTCAGATAACAAACCACATTACATATTCCTAGATTAATAATCAATTTGTGTCTTTTTAGCTTTCTGACAATAGGGACATTGGTGTACATCTTCCATTTTTTTTTTAAACGTGAAGTTGTTATATTGGTTCATATATTAAGTTTACAGTTATTGATACTACACGGTCTTGCCATAATATAATCATTTGAACAGAACTTTTGTTTATACATTTCAGGCAAGATAAAAACACAAAGTATGGTGGCATGTTGACACAATTAGGTAATAGCTGGTTAAACAGAGGTGCTAATGAACATCATAAAACGCTCGTCTGTTTCCAGCACAAGGCTCAAAGTGTCAGCAAAGCAGCCAGCGGCACATTGTTGCAGTGAGAGGCGTTTGTTTTACCCAACGATGGCAAGAGTCCTTCATTTCCCTCTGAAGAATGGAGCCTGAACAGATATCATGAAGTCAGCCAAAGCCCAGCAGAGCTCTTTTAATTGTGTGCTGTGGTGGTGTTGGAGCAGCTTTACTTGATTGCTAGTATAACTAACTGCCTCCTTCAGAGACAGACGGGCTCTCCCGAGGAGGGTTAGAGAGTGATTTGTGTTCAGAAGGTTCCGCTGGGAGAGCCAGGTGGGGCGACACACAGGCAAGCCACAAGGAGACTGTTCATCATTGAAAGAGCAGACTGGAGGCTGCATACGTCAACGGGAAAGCTCCAACACCTGGCTAATGCTTTGAGGCGTCGCGATTCACGACAAATTTACGACCGTGCAGATAGTATTGTCAAATGCAATGCCCAGCAGAGCTCTGTGCCTGCAGGCGCAGCCTTCTGAGTGGACGTGTGGTACAGGACGTTAATTCAAAGTGCTAATCTATGACTCTTCGTGAGCCATGCCGCTGTGCCTGTATATTGCATTGATCCATCACTAGATTAAACCTGGGAATAGGTAAACGTGACCACTCACGCAAAAAAATGTCACGTTTAATTCTACCAGTAGCAGAGGCATTTTCAATGTGCGCACCCTCATTTGTAGACGCAATACACAAATACCACAAATATTCTGGCCAACACATGTGTTGACAGGTTGAGGCGGACCTATAATCGCTCTCTAATTCAGCAAAGCATATCAAATTCTATTAGAACATATTCATAGTCTTCCATGACTCACTTCATTGACTGACATACACATTTGTAAATCAATCAGCTTCTAACAAGCTACTTTACGTTAAGCTCCCAGGATATATTATATGTATGTGCTAGGCAATCTTATGGTATGACTGGATGTAAACTGCCTTTTCGCTGGGAATTACACTTCAAAACAGTCTGGCCTACGACGACACAGCACATCACATCACAAACGCAACAGAAGAGCTAAAAAAGTAGAGCTCATGTTCAACACGGCGTTAACAAGAGTGTTAATAACTCATTTTCCTAATGAAATATGATATCTTCGTTTCTCTTTCCCGCACACGTCTACCAAATCAATGAGGGCAATGCAGCATAAGCTAAGCTCAAAGCAGCAGTACAACGCCTGTGCTCCAGACAGCCTTGTCAAAGCAGTATAGATTTGTTCTCCTTATCCTTAATCTCTCTCTGCCAGATGAATACTCTAAACATTTAATCTTGCTAAAAGACCCTCTTAATAAACTCAGGGGGAAGCCCTGTTTTGCTCTTAGAGAGAAACACATGTGGTTTACAGTACAGCAGATCAGCATCATCTAGCCTGCAGCTCTAATACATATTTATACTGCACGCTCATTATTCAGTCGCAGAGGGGAACGGAGAGATTTTCAGAACACGGGCCCTTTATTTTAAAGCAAGAGAGAAAAACACATTTTCAGCTTGTTTCTTCAAATGAGATTCTGAAGTGGAACAGAATCCATATGCAGCTAATATTATCCCAAATAGTAAATAATAAATGGTGCGTTCCGATCAAAACAAAATGCACTCTGACGTAGTGAATACATTATTCACTGAGTGGTTCAATATTTTTTAAGGCATTAAAAAAAGCTGTGTGACCTCAACTTGAGGCTGGGTTTGAAAATTGATTCTGTAGATATACTGTAAAAAGACGGAGAAGGGGGGGGGCTTGTGCAGGTGGGGGATAGGTTTACCTGTACTCTTCCTGGGTGAAGATGGGAATGAGAGACGGCTGAAGAATGGTGATCTCCACCAAGGTGCCATTTGACTTCACTGGTTCCCCATCATCATAGGCTATCACGTACAACTGTAGATTGCGAGAGGAAGACCCACACATTTTAAATATATATGCTGTACTGTATGTACTTGGTATTATTTATTTCCCAGATCTCATTTGTGGTTGCCAGGTCTGCCTCTGTGACATGTTTGGCATCCTAATAAGAAGTGGAGTCAAAGGCAGATGTGGTGAGCTGCCTGCAAGCTGCCTCTAGAGGTAAAGCATGACTCTATTATCGATCTACATTCACAGACCGTGGAGATTAGGGCCCAGGGGAAAAGGGCCAGAAAATGACAGAACAATAGAGAGAGCGAGAGAGAGAGCGAGAGAGCAGGCCAACTGTGTGTTTTGTCAACTAAAGGCAAAACATATCTTTACACATTCTGTTACATCGGTAAGGAGATTTGAGAAGTCTGAGAGCACAAGGTCTTTCTGGTTCAATATGCATACAGTAGCTTGACCTGCTGATCCACAGTATCATGCACATTGCACAGTTAAGTGGTGCCTAGTCACTATAACAAGTGAGCTGAATAGCAGCATTCAACAGAGAATGAGAGCAGTTCAAATACAAATGTTATCATCATGCTGCATTAATGCCTGGGAAATTGCATTTTAACATCCTCTTCATTACCGTTACTGTAATCAAGATCTGCTCTTGTCGTTATCACAGCCATTATCATCATAATGATTCAAGTTCTACTGTCAAAGGATTTCTTCATCATAAACATAGGTTTACGATAAACAGCAGTCAAATATGATCAAATGTACCTGCGTTGCCAATGCCAATACCTACTGTAATATGCTAGCATACATTTAGTCCTTGACATGATAGCCACTGTGATTCAATACTATTGGTGATGAATGAATATGCGCATGCTGTTACTCACTTTGAACATGACACTGGGCTGTTCGTTGAGATTGACCTTGGTGATGACCCGTCCGGTCACTGGCTCCACATCAAAGATGCTGCCGCTGTATGGCGACCTCTCCATGTCCACTCTGTACCGGACAAAACTGGCTGGCGTGCCCTTCATGAAGTAGAAGGGTAAAACGCTTAAGACAACATGTGCTCAAGATAGCAGCAAAAGAGCATTTAATCATTTAACGTGATGTGGCTGCTAGTTTTCCAGACATTTGGCTTTGGACATGTATTGTTGAGGCGGTTAGAAATATCAGGCGCTATCTACAAACCTGGCTGTGCATTTGCAAGTTTAATAGGGTACATACCCTCATGACTAAGCTGAAATAAGTAGCACGGCTGCGTACGCTAACTCACATTAACAGCCAATTAACTACTCCCAGCTTTGATTATGTCACACCATGACACAAAACACTATACAATCAACACCTTTCATTCATTCAGAATGAAAAACTCCATAATTAGGCTTCCACCTGTCTTCTTCAGAGCTGAATTCTTGCATTGATGAATTACCACTAGGACGCTGATGTGGCCGTTTGATTAAGAGTAATGATTTCAGATTGCTGATTATCTCAGTACATTTATAATTGCAGTTGTAGACCACAGACACTCACTGTATTAATATCAATTTCAAGGCTCTGAACTGCTAACCCTAAACTGGTATTATTCTCCAGGGACATGTAAAATCTCAGACGGGAGAAACAAGGTAAATCCCGAAGGAGGGCTGGGTCCCTTAAGGGATTATTCACACAATCACGTTAGGAAGACTTTCTTTTTTAGTTTCTGAAAGCTCTGCAAATTGTTTTCATACAAGATACATCAGGGAGAATGTCTGGACATTATTGCAGCATTAAAGAACAAATCCCACAGAACTCCATTACCCAGTGATTTTTTTTGAATTTTTGTTTCTTCTTTTCTTTAGAATTTCACTGTACTGAAAACAAACCTACTGTTTAGATATTTCAGTCAAATAGCCAGTGGTTTGTCGTTGGCTGGCTTATCTATCTATCGTACAGTTAGAAGTTCAATTGAAAGTACTGTGGCTAGCCCATGATGAGGTCAGTATACTGTATACTATACCTTATCCAGGCATACTGGATACAGTAGGGAAGCATATAATGTAACATTGACACTAACATATCCTAACAAATTCCACAAAAACAAAATAATTCAACTATACAGCCATTAGGCATTGAAAAATACTATAGGTACTACCGTTATTCACCATAGGACTTCCACAACAGTACAGTATTACAGCATTGTCTTACTGGAACTATTGGGTTTTTCAGATGTACTGTACAACTGCTTGGATGGCTTTCCACATACTATGAATGTTTTATGCCTTCTGCTGGAGTAAGTGCACTGAGTCATTAACATTGCAGAAAAACATTTTTTACAGTACTGTACAGCTTTGGCATCTATAAAGACCACACACACTTTCTTTCAGGTTTCAGGTTTTTGTATAAGATTGTACATGCCTTTAGAGTAAAACAGACATCTCATAATTAAAAAATAAGCCCATAGGCAACAAGAAAAGTTTGATGATACAGGAGGATAAAACCCAGGAAACATAAACATGAATTAATTTTATGTATGACAGTGTGACAGCATTACAACCACCGACAAAATAGGTGGGAGAATTGGTGTAACACTGATAAGAATTAGCAGCTAAAGTTTTACCTTGAACTGTCAATAATAAATGATTGCAGCCTTTCCATTGTGCAGCCTATTCTTTCATGTTGTTCTGGCCCAAAGTTGCTGGGTTTTGTTCTTCTGTCTGTTCTATTACAAGGAGACCCAGAGGTGGTTGACCGATCAAGCGTGTGGACAGGCCATAAAAACCCACGAGCTCAGTTCTCACTGGGTATTAGCTAGGCTGTACTGTGCAGGCCTGCTGTTTTGATTAGCATGTGTTTGGTACCCAAATCAGCCCACATTTATTGTATACATTAGGGCTGCTCGATAATGTATTATTTAACACAATTACTGAATGACTTTGAAAAGACTGCACTTAAAAAACTTTTCCCATTGATCTTTCACTTTTACCCCAAGAGGGGCGAAACTGAGAATGTCATTCTAAACACAAGGCAAAATAAAGAGTTTGCATTAACGTAATATGCAAAATAATATATATACAGTATATATATATATATATATACATATACACATATATATATATATATATATATATATGATTTCTTTATTACACTGTTTGTGTGATTGTTAGAGTCCAAAATTGAAGTTGCGATACAAATTGTATTAATTGCACAGCCATTTCTGCACAATAACTGCATTACTGTATATTGCTACTGCATATGTTGCATGGTCCAGTTTATGTAGTTTTTATTAATATTTTGCACGCGTAAAAGAACAGTATGTATACAGTAACCTATCTTTGCCACTGGTTTGGCCATTGGTCTGTGAGAAAAGCTTTTTTTTAACCACTTTTTGACTAATTTTAGTTAGTGTGTGTGCGCGCGCGCGTGCGTGTGCGTGTGTGTGTGTGTGTATATATGTTCAGGTGTGTATATTTAGCAAGCACTAGACTAAGCCACGAGTCTAGCCCACAAAAGTGCCTATGAGCAACAGCCTATCAATTAAGTGCTATGAGCTGGGAGATCCTGGTCAATAAGAGAGACTGGGTTAGTGCCCTTCAGTTGGCAGATCTAATCCCCCTGTGCCTGTCAAACCACTCTGTGCAGGTGCCTGCCCACACTGCCTGCAATCAGCTATGCCTACACACACAGCACACTGTCCAATCAGCATACGTGACTCATCTCCATTTGGTGCCTCCATTTGGAGACACATACTGTACAGGCACAGTTCAGGAGCACAGTCCACTATGAGCAATACTGTATGGGGGGCAGCATAGTTGTTTTAGTGCGTTCAGTGCTAGAGAATTGCAGCTGTAATAGGTAATGATTTCGAATGGTAATGGACGGTATTTATATAGAGCTTTTATCCAAAGCGCTTTAAATGAGTTGCCTCACATTCACACACACACACACACACACATTCATACGCCGACGGCGATGTCAGCCATGCAAAAGGAGACACCTGACCATCGGAAGCAGTTACTGTAGGGTTCGGTGTCTTGCTCAAGGACACCTCGACACTTGGTGAGGAGTTATCAGGGTTTGAACCAATGAGTTCTTGATCACATATTGGCCCGCCCTACCCACTAAGAGCAAGAATAAGTCATCCTCCCTGTTATGATGGACAGGCATCACAACCCCCCCTGCATTTACACGCTACAGAGAACACTGAGGAAGGGCCATTAACACCAATCTTCTTGTCCAAATAAATTGTTCTAATCCTTTACTATATATCCAATACTATATATAAAGACAGTAAACCAGAACATATATATAACTATATTTGCCAATCTCAAATGAGTACAGGCCATAAATAGCACCAAATGACCTTTGCTAAGGTTAAAAACCCTAAAAAAAACATATTTGCTCTAAAGATAAAACTAGAGGGGAAGAAAGGCAGTGCACGTAGAGCGCTGACTCATCGAGGGTTATAAAATATTAAGGTGCGCCATGCTGCCAATGAAGCCAGTTCACATTGACAAGGAGTTGATGTGGAACAAAATATTTTCGGGATAAAGTAACAATGCCTCCCAGTATTACTTTGCAAAAACGCATCATTGTTAATAGCCTTGTTTACAAATTGACTGATAACAAGCAAGAGACATAGACATAACACAGTGCTGCATTTAAAAACATATTACAAAAAGAATATTAATGAAGCAAAATGAAACGTGGCCCTGTGTGCAGCCTTGACTTAAAAGATAGTCAAACAACATTTTAAGCACAACAGCACTGTTTTACAGCCAGCAAAAGATGAGCACACGTCACTGCTCCGGTCCTGGGAGAACCGGCTCAGATGTAATGAGGTACAGCAGGCCTCACAGCGCCAAGGCACTTGGCAGATGACCGTGAACACGAACACACACAATAGACCTAGTAAGTCCTGTCGTCACTGCTCGCTTACGCAGCGCCATGCGCCTTTTGGGTTACGCTAGTACTGTAACCCAAATAATCTCGCCAGATCACCAGTAAGATTAAAGCGAATCATGAGTTGGCGTAGAGTCCTTTCAAAGACGTTGTATTCTCTCTGGTCCGTTTCTCCGTGCGTCTCTAATAAAATTGATCCATATTTATTCCAGAGCCAGTGACACAACATTTTCTTCACGCACAAGTTTCGTACAGACATTGAAACGCGGCTCTCGAATGTATGGTGGTCCGAGAGGGCACCGAGGCGGCTGTGGACTGATCATCAACCTGCGGGAACAAGATGCTGTTGGGCTGCGGGCCAGCGCTCAACGTGCACCTTTAGCAGCATGTTAAAGAAAATATAACTGCGTGGACAGCATTCATTGCATTTCATTTAATGTTGTACTCTCACCGACCCAAAGCTGGCATGACTGTAAACTGTTGGACACTAGTGTGGATACCTGCACTAATTAGAATACTACTCTTTAGCTATATCTGATGATTGGAATGTACTGTAGCCTACAAAAACAGAGTGATAAGTAGCCTACTGTATGCTTTGGTGATGGTGGCAGGACACACATTCGCCTTCTTGACTATAGTTCTATGCTTCTTGACTTGTAGGCATGTAAGATAGCAAGCAGCACAGCCAACCCAAATTACATGATTGGCATAAAATAATCATATAAAGCTTTTACCGTAGCCTACACCAGACCATACCAGACAGAGAATGCGAGAAATACGCTAACATGTTTATTGGACATAGCCTAAAGTTTGGATTATTTTTAAAACACAAATTGCATGCATATAATATGCACCACATATGTTGTCTTAATTAATACATAAACAGGCTAGGTTAATTTAGAGAGTTAATAAATCTATCGTTTGGTTCATCTACATGGTTTGTTTAGTGTTCTGTTCTCATGGTTACCTCAAAACCAGACGCATCGCTTACGTGACTGCAGTAGATTTGCCTTTCACATGAGAGGCGGGCGGGACGGACAGCGGAATGCAACTTGCCATGTGAAAACCCCTTTACCTTATCAGAATGTCCTCCTACCATAGCAAAGAAATTATAGTTTTGGATGTATAATTAATATCCTTGGATTATTTTTAAAAAATTAACCCTCTGTATAGACCGAACCCTAGTATTATAGTATAGTAGTATAGTAGCCGGAGAGAGCTACTGACAGTTTGCAAAATCAATATATTAACCTCAGTTAATAGTCGGGAAATTACGGTAGTCTTATCCAGAGGGAATCTGCATTTGACAACACAAGTTAATCACTGATCACAGTAGGGGCGAATATTGAAAACAGCGTTCATTTCTCTCATGAGGAAAGACTGTTTCTGCATAAGTGATAGCTTTGCATGTATTGTAGCAAACTGCAGACGTCTTATCCAGGGGAAATCTGTGCATTTGACAACACACGATAATCACAGAGGGGCGGTGAATAATGAAAATGCCAATTCTTCTCATAATGAAAAACTGTTAGACCCAGAAATCCTTATTTGGGGCACCTAACAAAAATGACGTATTGATGTTTGCATGACTAGTCTGCTAATGTATGAACAAACACACGGATACACACCGGTGGGTCTTGGTCTTCAGCAAACACAGTCGTGATGACGGTTCCCTTCTCTGCATTGGGTGCCACTAGTCCGGTATACACAACTTGGCTAAAGACAGGGGAGAAGTCATTCATGTCCTGCAAGAAAAGAAATAGCATAAATTCAGCATGTTGAATATATCCCATTATTGCCTGAATTCCAATTGCACGTTTTATGATCAAAATAATGTGCATGCAGTGACAGGCCTTATCTCCACTGAGGAGGTAATTGAGACCAGGCCAGAATGATTTAGACCAAGATATTGCCTCAGTGATGGATAATGCTTGGCATTGTGAGGGTCAAATGAAATATGCTAGTCATTTCTTTTATCACTACATTCCCTGATGCTGTGTGCATACTGAGCGGGCAATAGTTATGGTGGTAAAGGTACTTGGTTTGACTTCAATTAATACAACCAGCGTGTTAGGGCCAATTTTAAAGCACCATTGTTACAGGTTAGAAAATTACCCTGTAATCATCTATGACCGAGGCCTTGTCGAAGTAGTACGTCGGCTCTTTATGAATCTAGTATTGTAAAGTACCAACCCTCCCCCCCCCGCCCCCCGACCACCAACATAAACACCCACCCACAGGGCTTTTAATAATAGACCGGCACATATCTAACCACCTGCTGCAGTACCCCAATCCCCCTACCCCTGTGCATTTAAATCTGCACTTCATGTGAATTATGCCATATGAATGCCTGAAATGCTATCAAAGCCAAATCGTTGTATTCATTCTACTCTACTCGTGACATCAATGCGTTGTTCTATTTGGAAATGGCTCTGGCCATTTGGCTGCAATATCATTTGGTAAATAAATGTCTTAATATACAAACAGTTGTGTTGGCTTGCCAAGAAGTACATTCTAATTTTACACCAACAAAATGGTTCTACAACAAACAACAACATTATATCAGTAGGTCCCGATAGCCGACGGCCAATCAGCCATTTAACATTCAAAACAAATACGACATCGTGAGGAAAAGGAAAAGCAAGCAGCTTTATTCATTCACACCTCCAGATAAAATCGACTTTATTGCTAGACATACATTTCGTACGTACGTTCTTGCTGGGGAGCATAGCTCCATAAAGAGCAATAGAGCCAGGGATGGAAAACATCCCTACTGCCTTTAATAATAGTCTCCACCTTATAATTAGCATCGAGCTTCAAGAACTTCAAAACGCATATATATTCTGGAGGATGACTATTTGGCTGCAGCATATTGCATGTGCTAGCCTACTGTCTGCAACCCTTAGTTGAGTTCTAATGTAAATGGATGCCATATTCTGGCAAGATGTCACACATTGTTTATTCCATTCCAACGAAACTTTTGGATTCACTGATCTTTAGCAAACTAACATTGAGAATACATGCACAAGGACACCATTTTCTCCTGCCTTACAATACATATTACATTTCGTACACAGTATCACTCAGGAATACCTTTGTTAAGTGTGTACCGGGGCCACCCCTGTTCTTTTCTTTTTTTTTGTCATGACGTCTGTGGTCTTATTTCCATGCCAACAGTAACAGTATCTTCTAGAAGTTCAACAGTCAGATCTAAACGCGCAATGTTGAGGTTCGTTGTCAGGAAATCAATGTTTCAAACATTTGACCAGGGAAGGTTGGCACAGCACTGCATGCATAGGTATATGTGCGCACACACACACACACACCCACACACACACACCCACACACACACACACACACACGCCCACCCATGCACACACAGAGGCCTGTCTTGCACTTCTGATGTGCAAGAACAGAGGAAAGTTTGGGAGATTCATTTGGACCAGCAAGGCGCACATAGGACACACAATCCATCACTGTGACGCATCCGACTGCGGAAACAAGCAAACAAAACAAGGACAAATCAAACAAGAGAGACTTCAAATAACCCTCTGGAGGTATTGCAAAAAGGGAGGGAGGGGAAAATCATTGGAATCGGCTCCATCTCCTCTCCGCGGGAAGCGCGCGTGAATCCATTAGGCTCCCTCTAATTCATGTCAGCCATTTCAAATAGGAGACATAAGGGTTTTGATAACCAAGGCTCCGCTGTGCCTGATCCTGTCCAACATAGTTCCTGGGTGACTGCGAAAATCCTGCATCAAAGAGCGTCCTTATCGACGGACGGACGGGACACACTCGCTCTACAGGTAGGCTTTGCTTGCAGGAAAGAGCTCAGGCACGTTCAGACCATGCGTTCTGTGTTGTTTGGAAACCATTTTTAGTCCAACCAAGGGTTTGGTATACTACAATACACCAGCACTCACCTTAATTGTTATTGTACAGTATACTGTATTCTACCCTACTAAAATACATTTTAGTGGGCACTGGGCAATGTGTGCCGTCAGATCACTATAGGGATTATTGTGGATAAAGACTACATCGCGTATTAAGAGAGTTACAGCCAGACTAAGAAAGCAACAAGCACGTGCACGACACCACAATCACTCAAGCACACATCGCGTCACAATGGGAGGCTGCCTAATCCTTTCGCTGGGATTCGGCTGTTAATCTTTCTCCGCAAAAGGTTGGGAAGGGACCACGAGCGTCTGAGCATCCTGACATAATTGCAAGTCACAAAGCCAATGAGTCATTCACAGATGCTTCACAGCAGCCGCGTAAGTCGCGAAACATCCGTCAGCCCGTCCGTGTCCGGCTGAGGCTATGTTGGTGCGGAGCCAAGGCGCCTTTTAAAAAGGGAATGATTCCATCGCAGGCACTGTGTATTGTGTCATCAAGTCTACCTGTTGAGACTGGGTTTTCAACACATGTTCCACGGCGCGGTGAGATATTGTGAAGGAGGGCTTTCACTAAAGCGGCTTTTGACTCGTGGATAATTGTTACCGTGGTAACCAATCGCATCTCACTCGCAAATAACATTCGTAATTAACATGCAACGCTGGAACTCTTACATGTTGCTGTTTGCCTAACAACCGTGTATTATTAATGCTCAGCTCGGTTTAAGGTTGCCAATTCAATTTCCCCCCCTACTGCCCAAGAACCTGGAGCTAAATAGCAGACTAATGAATAACAGCCAAAATATAATCCCCTTGTTTGTGATATGTGAACATCAATTCTCGTGTGCTGCCTCAAAACTACTAATGGCAGAAAAACGGAAAAGGGTTGGCCCTAGATTAAATATATTGAATGTCATATAGTCTACGCTGCATTGCCAACCACCCTAACAAAGAGGGTGTAAAAAATGTCTAGGGTTAGACAACGACCCTCTCTTCAAAGAAGAACAATCATAGTAGCGATAACATTAATTCCGGTTCAGCATTGCCCACATTCTCTACACTGTTTACATTGCAGTGCTGCAACATAACATAAATTATATCTTGACCAAACGCAAACGGCGTGTGGTTCCACTGTTATGTTATGTGATTAAAGCTGGGCTTTCTGTCTCTCGCAATAGTCACGGGTGACTGTTGGCATGGTGATTTTAATTTGCATTGCACCGAAAATAGTCGTGGTAGTGTTTAATCGAAGGCGACGAGGGCATGCGATGAACGCAAAGATGAAAAAGGCAAACCCCATACCTGGCTACCATACTGTACCACCTGTCAAGGATTTCTGGGGCTGGGGGATCAGTCTGCAATGCTTTTACAGAAATCCTGTGGCTCCCCAACTTCAAGCATAAGAATAAGCCGGTTAACATTTAATTTAATTATGCAACCCCTCGTGGTGCTGCGCCTGCCATATCATCCCCAAAGGACGCGTTATAAAATGGCTGCTTGTGCACAGTACAACGTGTGGAGACTAGTGAACCTGTTAGTCTTAGTTCACAACTTCAAATTGTGCATTAAGCAAGGTAATGGAGATGCAGCTTCTTATTGTTAAACGGCCGCAACTGGATGTACTCAAACCGCCCTAGCTGCTAGTTGCTAGCCACTCTCTGCTAGCAACACTGCAGCAGGTCTGCCTCAAGGGAGCGGGGGGAAGACGGGGAAGGGTGCTGTACCTTGATGTGGATGGTGACGGTGGCCCGCCCCGGAGGCGTGACCCCGCCTTGGTCGACGGCCTCCACCTCAAAGGTGTAGGAGGTGCCCAGGCCCATGGCGGCCAGGCTCTCGAAGTCAAGGAGCTGCAGCACGGTCAGAACCCCCGTCACCGGGTGCAGGGAGAACAGCTGACGGGCCGACTCCGTCGTCATCCGGTACGTGACGTTGGAGAACAGGTCGGCGTCCACTGCCTGCAGGGGAAGGAAGGGGATGGGATGGGGGGGAGGGCAGTTAAAAGAAGAGACGCCAGAGAGACTAGAGAGTGAGTAGCAGATCGACTATAGGCGGGTGCATTGATTACCACTGCGTTAATTACATGTATGGATTGAGTGTGTGTTTGTGTGTGTGTGTGTGTGTGTGTGCGTGTGTGTGCATGTGTGGACGATGAATCAATACAAGCTCCGCCTAGAAGGAATCCATCAACAAAAAAAAAGGAACTGGTTCAGTCAGTGGATAGATATCCATTAGGCTCTTCTGCTCTACTGTAGCTGTGACTGCAGCTAGATGTCATTATAAACACAGGTACACACAGCACAGATGCTCCCACACTCACCAACACACACACACACACAGACACACACGCAGGCAGACACATCCCAGTGCCTCTGTGACGATGGTGTATGGAGAAAGAAACAAAATGAGAATGAGTGGGGCCCCTGCCCATCAAAGCAGTCTGAGACCATTTTCAGGTGGAGGGGCTTTGAAGTGCATCCACACCAGAAATATAATTATGCAGTGATATATATAAAAAAATGATAAAGTATACTCATGCATAAATGAAGAGTGCTGGGTAAAGTTTCCTTCAGAGGCTGCGGAGGGAAGCGAGAAGCAGGGAGGGGTTTTCACCATCCAGGATGACAGCTGTCTGTCATCCATTTTATCCCCTCTACCCCTCCCCCTCGCTCTCTTTGCTTTATTATCCTCTCAATTCACTCTCAAAACACACACACACACACACACACACACACACACACACACACACACACACACACACAGGCCTCAGCCCAGCGGCTTCCCAGTGTCCCCATTCTGCGTCGCATCACTATGAGCTATGAGATGTCACTCACAATAATATTCCGGCAATTGCTTCCCCCTGTGCCCTGACTGGAGCTGTGCATGCTGGGTATTCCCAGACGCTCCCACACTATTCGGCACAAACATCAAGCAGGCCTGCATCTGGCAGCCCCCCCCAAAACCCACATGACAGCTTTTATAAAACTACAAGACTTTCCCAAATTTGCTTGAGCATTAACATTAACATTTTGTCAGGAGGGAATGAAAGATGAAAAAAATAAAAAATAAATCCTCTTGCTAAGTGGTTCCAAGTCTAAAAATATCCAGTCTGAGTCCATTAAAGTTCAAAATTAAATGCCCTGAGAGGCTCGGCTTCCACATGAAGGGAGGGAATTTAAAGGTCTGACATTTTGAAACGAGGGCCAAACTTGGGAGCTGCTTCAAGATAGGAGAACAAGTCTCGCACACTTACTTTCAGTGTCAGCACGAGCGTGCCCACGGGGCTGTTTTCAGGCACGTTCACCACATAGGCGGACTGAGAGAAGACCGGACTGTTGTCGTCAATGTCCGTGATCTTGACGGTGAGGGTCAAGGTGGTCCGCCGTGGGTCCACAGCCCCGTCGGAGGCCTCCACTATTAGCTCATATTGACTTATCAGCTCGCGGTCGAGAGGCACCGCGGTAAAGATGGTGCCGTTGGCGGTGATGGTGAACAAGGTGGGGTGATTCACTATCCGGTAGCGAACCTGGCCGTTTGCTCCGGCATCTGGATCTGTGGCCTGCAACGATCAAGGAAGATTACAGAAGCAGGTCAAATGGAAATCAAATGTTGAGTTTATTTTTAGATACACTCATACAGCAACAAGCTAAATGCAATTAGTTTTTTCCTCCTTATTGTACTGTAGGTTTAACTTACTTATTGAACTCACCAATTGATTGTGACATGGCCTATTAGTATATTTCAGAATGTTTTATAATTCAGAATGATGATAACAAGAGGTAACAGCAGGCCAAATATAATGTATGCATTTTGGTTTATGAAAAATGCAGTGCTTTTCATAGTTTACACCATTTTAAGTGGTTCAGACATTTAGCCTATACCGTAAATCAAACTCGAATATAACATCTCTCGAATATTGTGCGGTTATGGAGTGGAGAGGGTTCAACAAACTACTGTAAGAAGAATCAAATTCAGTTGCATTCACCTTTAGAAGATCAGAAGTTATCAACTGTGTTGGCTTAGTCATGGGGCCTCTACTATTTTTAAAATGTCCATGCAGGCTTTAAGCACATAATATATTGACCACAATTCAAGCATTGAAAACTAATATTTATTATAGTAAGCTGACAACGCGTGCATTTCAGTCTCATTTTCTGAGATTACGGTATTTGTCACAGACTCATTACTAATCATTGGCAAGTTCGAGGATACATGCGTTTCATGCAAACTACACATTTTATCAAAAGGGTAGAACTCTTGAATGCCGACCACGTTTTGAAAACATGCGTTCCTCCTTCATACGGAGAAACAAATATTTACAGATGAAAGGCCTGAAGAAGGGGCACAATACTGCACTGTGATGATCCTTAGAGAAAAAAGGTCCGCTGTTTGACCAAAGCTGATTCCCCTCAGAATGTGGCGCATCATTACCATGCCTGTAACTGTTTGTGCATGGTGTGTGTGTATATACACGTGTGTAACCTTGAGTGGTTGTGCATGCAACCGTGGCTTTGTTTGGCTGTGTGTGCGTTTGCGTTCACACTCCGACAATCTCCAAAGTGCAGTTCTAATTTGTCGCTGTAATTGAGGAGAGAGAGACTGACAGCGATAGCATTAGACAGACATATAGACAGACAGAGAGAGAGGGAAAAAAGAGAGAGAGAAATAAAGAGAGAGAGAGAGAGAGAGAGAGAGAGAGAGAGAGAGAGAGAGAGACTAACTTTTCATGACTTATGATGCTGATTTCAATGTCTTGGTACAACTAAGTACAGGGCACAAACAAAGCAGATATAAGAAAAGAAAACCAGTAGGCCATGAGGAGCAGAGTGGGGAGGAGAGGATGGAGTAGAGGAGGGAGTAAAGGAGGTTCTACATATGGTGAAAGATGTCTGCAATATGTTTTACACAGTGCCAGAAAAACTCCTCATCCCTTGTCCTTTAAAAAACCACAAGAAAGAACGCCATGACTAATGAAGTCCATAGAGGACTACATTCAAATGAAAATGCAATCCCAAATAGCATTTTAATTTTCAAAATATTCCCCGCATTTTAGTGGACACAATTTAAATTTAAATGCAATCCCAAACAACTATTTAATTTTCAAAGACAAATGCGCTTTGCAGCGGACCGTATTCAAATGAAATAAGCTAAACAGCGCCTCCTTTCAAATGCAAATACATTTTCAAGTCACCGCAATATAGTCGCATCTCGGTGAGGAAAATCATATTTTGAAGCTGGATGACCTGGGAGAGGAGAGCAAGGACCTTCCTGCTGCTCTTATGGACTGTCCTGTGATACGAGGCACCTGCAGGACATTTAGCTGGAAATACAACCTGGGGTTTGGAGGCTGGAGAAATAAACACGACATACTGTACATTTTAATTAAGATTCAATAAAGTATTATTGTCAGTATGTGTTTCTCTTTTAGCATTGATGGAAATATACAGTAGTAAACATTAGGCTAATATGTCATGAATATTATATTTTGTGTTCTATTCTGTTTGCCCATGTATGCTATATTAAGTGGGTAATTATTACAGAACAGTAAACTGTCTTTTGGGATTTCCACTTATGACTACAGAAAGTCAAGTTATAAGAGTTCATTAGCATAGATAGTTATCTGTTCTGATTCTGAATGTACACTGTTATTGTCAGTCAAGTTAGAGCATAGACAACGACATTTTGATTACTATTTTGTTTAGGTAAGTGTGATATAAGGGTAATTATGTAGCACAACAATTTATCAGCTATGTATATCACAACAAAAATAATATGTAAATCAACACAGCACCGGCTGGTAGCCTTGAACCGATAAACACGGGTAGCATACAGCTGGCCAAGGTAGTCAAGGCAACAAGGAAGTGACGTCATAACCGCAGACCCGCCTTGATGAGAGGCCTGACAGATTTCATTTTC
Organism: Forbesichthys agassizii; assembly: GCA_026546735.1. NCBI lineage: Eukaryota > Metazoa > Chordata > Actinopteri > Percopsiformes > Amblyopsidae > Forbesichthys > Forbesichthys agassizii. The sequence goes on along the minus strand of JAODLL010035618.1, from coordinate 3,259 downwards.
AAGTAGAGTTTTGTCCGTAAATGCGCGCGGTGACTTGAAAATGTATTTGCATTTGAAGGGAGGCGCTGTTTAGATTATTTCATTTGAATATGGCCCGCTGCAAAGCGCATTTGTCTATGAAAATGAAATTGTTATTTGGGATTGCATTTAAGTTTTAATTGTGTCCACTAAAACGCGGGGAATATTTTGAAAATGAAAATGCAATTTTGGGATTACATTTTCCTTTGAATTAAGTCCACTCTAAAGCGTGGAATTGTTTGATAATTAAAATGCTATTTGGGATTGCATTTTCATTTGAATTTAGTCCGATATGGACTTCCATAATGTTAATATGTGAGTGTGGATCACAAAAACACATTACCCCCTGCAGTACTGCACTTGTTAAGATGTGTAAGCCACTGCATTTATAGTCAACAAATCAATTAATGGTTTCCAATATTTATATAAGCACTCTAAGCAGTGAGTGAACTATAGGATGAAGGTTCTTTTATCCACACTGACAAAAAAAACGGAACATTCAGATTCCTTTGAATCAATTAAAAGTTAATTAGATGTGCCACAATAAAAGCTTTTGAGACTTGGAGACATAATGACACTTTATTTAAGTGATATCTTTGAACATGACTGAATGGCCACTTAAGAACAGAAATCTCACTACAGTACATGTCTGCTACTTTCAAGCATATGCTGTACAGTATGCATTTGAATGCTTTTCTTGCTTTTAATCAACATTAGACTGACTACAGTATATACCAAAAAACCTGGTTAGTGTTTGAGTAAAAAAAAAAAGAAGTTAATTTAAATGAATTGCTTGAAGGTTTTATCAAGAAAACAACTTCGGGTAGTTTGAATATGTATGAAGTAGTATGGTGTCATTTTCAATATCCTTTCCAATTACACACTATGCTGCATGTTACTTTTATGGTTCCACTGACAGAAATGCTAATTGATTTGTCCTGTAGTTACTGCCAATTTATATGCAGAGACTACAGCTATAGCACAGTAAATAGGTCATGTTTCTTGAGTGTGCACAAATGAGAACAGGTGTAACACCGCTCCAATTAGGTCATAGTGATAATCCTAGAGGCTTCGGGGCTTGGAAAAGCTACTTAAAACAACATCACGAGTTTGTATCACAATCATCTTCTGAAGCACCAATGCATGTGTACTTAGATGTGTGCTTCATTTACACTTTCCTTGTCGGGCAAAATAAGTGTGTTGCGGGAAGAAGAAAAAAAAAGTAAATTAAGTATGAGTAGATTCAAGTGTGTAGACCCTGTCACACTATAGTTGTTTCTGACTTTTATTGGGTTGTGGTGTTTTTATTGTACTATTATACTAATAACTGGATTTTACCAGTGTATCATAAACCTTCACCAAGCACAGCATGAGAGAATATTTGGGGCTAGGTTTAATACAGTATTACTCTATTAGTCTCTCTTTTAGAGGTGGAACAGAAACCGAATACGGTATTCTGATAAGCATAAATAGTGGATTTTTACGAATACTTATTTTTAACGAATACTTCTGTAATTATTATTTGTGTTCAGGAACTAACTAACTGTTTCTGGTGCTCATAATGTGAGCGCAATGGATACTTGTGCTCCTACTGCTGACGTGACAGGAAGATATTCACTGCGGTCAAGATGGTGGAACGTTTGCTACATGTTCAATGAACGCAAACGACTGAACAGCAGGTTACAAAATAGGGAGGAGTTGGGCTGTCCATATAGGCTGTGGGTTGAACATTCAAATGGCTAACAACAACAAGGCAATCATTTGTGTTTTACTGCTTTAGATTGTTGTAGGCGTACAAGAAAATGATGGTAGAACCAGCGTGGCTAGAACCACTTCTGTTGGGGTATTGCGCACGGTTCCAATTGAAGGATATATCCGTAATGGTTGTCAACATAATCCGATTTTGAATTAATTAATTCATGTTATTCATTCATTCATATCAGAATGAGACGGCATACATTTAAAACAGAATGATGTAATAAAATCGACATTTGAAACTGGTACAAAATAGTGTTCAAACAATCGTTAAATCGAAATACCGAGAATTCAAAGCCTGTAGAATGGAATTTGGGCCAGCCCTAATCAGCACTCTCTTGTAAATCTTGAATTGTGTTAATAAATACACCACAGTACAAGAGAATGTAAAACATATAAATGCCAATTTATCCCACTGTATTATTTCATGAGCTCCTGTAAATATATGTGCATCTTACGTTTCACACATTTAATGATGTTGTTTAATTCAAGATAAAGCACTACGGTCTAGATAAACTAGTGCATTTAATGCACATGTGGACTGTACTGTATATCATTTACTATTTCAGAATATATATATATGTTTTCCTTCTTCCACCTATTCTTCTGTTTAATTTATTTCCTCTTCTCTTGTCAATGCTACAGCTGGAGCCCATATTGGCATGGCGCCATGGTAAGAAAAGCTTTCATGAAACAGGGAACAAAAGCTGTGATGAGAAATATTTAAAATATATCATTTTAACCTCTATTAAAAGAGCAGTCGACCAAGGTGCTCACCTATCTTGAGGCAGAGAATGCAAAAACAAGACTGTGCCATGTTTAACCTTTGAGTAAGCGGGCAGACACTTGCTCACAGAGGATGTCTGCATTGCATTATACTGTGATTAATCCACTGACAAACATCCACCCAATTAATCTACAACAGTAATTAGAAATGCGAAGCTAAACCAAGCCATTCAACAGGGACACTGCTTTGGGTGAGAAATCTGCCCAATGAGACCAAAGGCATTGGAAGCATAGTCTGTACTATTCTAGGGACAATAACAATGAGAGCTGAGATACTATTGTCACTCGGCAGTCAATCCATCATGTTGGCAAAGAATGGAAAGAAACTATAAACACACACACACACACACACACACACACACACGCACACACACACACACATATATACGGAGCAGGTGTCATTGGGAAGCAATGTCCTCCCAATAGACTTGTTTCCCCCCATATACACTTTTTTCTCCTCACTTGAGATGCAATAATCAATCTACATGTATGCGTAGGCCTATATATCATAATGTATATCCCGGCACTACTTTATCTGCAGTATTTAAAAATAATAGGCCTATAGAGGCTAACATGTGCACTCCAAATCTACATAGCCAAAATAATGTGCTCACCTTTTAGAAATGAATGGCCCCCTATGATGCCTGCTCTCTCTCTCTCTCTCTCTCTCTTTCTACTGTACATGTGTGTGTATATATAT
>JAODLL010035607.1:0-22151 GCA_026546735.1 Forbesichthys agassizii | reverse complement strand
ATTAGGCCATTTTATTTTGAGTCGGCTTGTAGCACGTCCTATTCAAGTCAACATCAAACAACATGTATACCTATTTCGGGTTTATTTGCAAATTGTTTTTGTTTATTATCTGAGAATATGTAGGCCTACTGGCCTAGGCCTGTTTGTGTTTACGTGATTCAACCTGCTTGCATAGGCTTGCCTGTTATTTAGGCCTAGGCTATTTTATGAACGCCAAACTTATTTTATTTGAACGCCTAGTTTTCAATAAAAAAAATACTCAATCTATGTACCTTCGATGTTGTCATTGTTTAAACGCTGCCTCTCAATGGTTTTACACCTTAATAAAACACACAATATTTTACCGGAATTTCTCCTAATTGTCCGGTACGCTGAAATCTAACCGGACACATTGACCGGCACCAATTTTGTCTAGCGGAAACGCTGGCTTACAGTAGTTTAGTTTCCTAGATCACAAGTGAGTAGAAGATAAAATAGAGAAGCATACCTTTAAAATAAACATTAGGTGACTAGGTCTGTGTGTGTGTGTGTAGTCTCTTACCGGTGTTGTCGTCGGCCTGCTCAGCGTTGGCATAGGTGTGCAGGAAGTCAGCAAAGGCCCCCTTCCTCTCCATGAGCTCTAGGTAGGAGCCCATCTCTGTGATCTCCCCCTCCACCAGCACTAGGATCAGGTCTGCCTGAGGCAGGTAGCTCAGCCCGTGGGTCACCAACACACGCGTCTGTGGGGACACACACACACACACACACACACACGGTCCAGCTCTATGGCGTTCATGTTCAGGTTGGATTGCTCTGTGTGGCACAATGTAGACATATGTTTTGCATTATATGCCACAGTGAACGTATTTTAGTGAATCACTATTAAAACATTTGATTAAAGCGGTGAAACTCACTGCATCTCTGTATCGGAAACAATATTCAGCAAGAATTCTCTCTTCTTCATAGCCTTATGAAAAACATGTCTTTCAACTGGGTTCCTTAAGGCTGAACTCATAACAACCAACTACAATGTCTAAATGGGACGTGCAGATAGGTAGAAGACACAGTGGTGCAGTGCTCCTACCCTGTCCTTCAGGAGACCCTGGGGGCCGATGACCTGGTCAAAGATGTGCTTGCCCACATGGGCGTCCACGGCAGACAGGGGGTCGTCCAGCAGGTAGATGGCAGAGTTACAGTAGACCGCCCTGGCCAGACTGACTCTGTGTTTCTGTCCTCCAGACAGGTTCACTCCCTGAGAGAACATCTCCGTCATCATAATCATATACTCTACCATTTTTTGGGTACAAGACATTAGGTCAGACCTGGGCAAAGTCAGCCCGGGGGCCAGATGCGGCCCTTTGAGACATTCTACCCGGCCCGCCCGATACATCAAACATTTAAAAATAAAAATAATACAACATAAAATTACTTGAAGAGCTCTGCAGAATGTTACTTTATTTACCGAAAATGGTGTTGCATATGAATAGCAAAAATAGAAAAATTGCAAAAAACACCCACAATGTCTGTTCTGAAAAATGAATTTGCCAAGTCCATGAAACATCTTCCTTTACATCTATAAACAATCTTAAAAGGAGTCATTTCATGCTCCTTGTCATTTGTTGACACAGTTTCTTGACTTCTCAATGCAATGTAGTTGACAATCTTAGGTGAAAATACCACATAGTGTATGTGGAATAGCACATCATACAACAACTCTTTAGATAACGGTCTGATTTCAGTGACTGTGACGTGAGGCTACGACTGTTTTACTGCTAATGCCGGTGCAGGCTACTCAAACGCGGTTTGAACATGTTTTGTATGTTATGACTAATCACTGACCCAGATAAAACATCACTCGCGGTACCAAAAACGGCAATCCGTTTCCGGCAGGGTATACAATTTCGGTATGACACACGAGTGCATCATTATCAATGAGCAATGTTTAGGTTAAGTAAATCCACAAACCATAATTTCTAATCTGTTTACAGTCTCTGAACAATAGCCTATAATAGTCTAATGTAGTTATTGATGTGCACACCACTCTTGATAATATGCCTGTCCTGCAGACTCGACTTGTTTATGTTATGGTAGCCTACCAGTTATTGTATCAAAAAATATATTTACAGATTTGGTCATCTGCAAATGTTGAACATTAAACTTTTACTTACGGTTTGTGTACTGGCAACATCAGTTCCTTGCTTTGCATATTTCGCTGATACTACGTAGCTGGCCATATACTAATAGGGGCGTTACCAAACAAGCAGTAATCTCTCATTCGCCTGTTTCCCCATCCCTCTCCCTTTTTAGCCAATACAGACCAGGAAGCCAGTCCACTTTGAAAGGCTTAATACGTCTCTGTGTCCCTTCGACATTGCTAATTCCAAAAACAACTAGAAATACTTGGTTTTCATGGAATGGGTCCTTCCATAAAAAAATAATAAAAAAAGTACATATATTGTATTATACTGTATGTTCACATGTTAGTAGTATTCAGCCTTCATTCAAAACAAGAAATGTGAAACCACAGTCAAATAAAAATGTAACTAAAACTTAACCTAACTTTCGAATTTACTTTCTGGTAGTTATGCCGCCTTTACATTTATGAAGGCTATATTTATGTCCGCCAGTAGGTGTTAATAGCAGTTATAGTAAGAGAGTGCTACTTTCATCCCGGGAATTATTAATAAAATAGATAGAAAAAGATAGATTTACACAGCCTGGTCACACAAAGACCTGACTGTCTGCGATAGCGGAGGAAGCAGACATTAATATGTAATATTAAGCCTGTTACATTTGCTGTTAGGTGAGAGTTAATCAAATGTTTTGGCATGCTTAGCCAACTACTGCCAAGCACTGGCTGCAGTGCATCAACGTGCAATTGTGTTCTATTCTTCCTGCTCGGCTTGAATACAATGAACTGACGGCTACAACATATTGAATTACTGTCCAGCCCTAGACAACTGCATTGCTCTCTAGCCCTCCCCTACAGCTACAATCCCTTGGCTACTGTGAAATGGAGAAACATTCATTTAGCAGCAAACAACTATTTTCCATGTAAATATATACTAAGAGTAATTACATCCTGAGCAGAGAATGCCATCACACTCACTGTGTGCGTGTTGCAATCTGAACTCCTGTTTTCATAGCCGGGCTACGCATGCATGTCTGTGTTTGTGTCTGTCCCACAAAGCATTGTAGCCTGAGACGCCGGTGCTTACTGTCAGTCATATAGATGGTTCTAGTAATCTAAATGCTACCTTCTCTCCTATCTCAGTGTTGTCTCCTGCTGGCAGGATGTCTAGGTCAGGCAGCAGGGCACAGGCCTCCACCACATTCTGGTACCAGCTCTCCTTTCTCTGCTGGCCAAACACGATGTTGTCCTTGAGGGTGGCGTTCTGGATCCAGGCCTGCTGGGGGACGTAGGCCACAGAGCCCTGAGGGAAGAGGACCACAATGTGGACATGTTTCAGGTGGCCTCAGTTCCTTCAGGTGGCAACGGGACCATCCATGTTACAGGAGTGTGCTAGGCACTGATAGTTGAATCAGGAAAGCAGGCTTTAATAATACAATGGTGCACAGCAAGGGAGAAAAGTGTGGTCTCATAAAAGTTCCACCAACACATTTCTGAGGTAACAAAGGCATGTTTGCAACTTTATACAGCATAGAACAAAGGGGAAACAGTCATGGCCACCCCCATAGGTAAATGTTAATTTGGTCGTGTCCAGTGTGAAAGCAGACTTTAGCTGCAGACCTGCAAAGCTGCACACCTGGGTATCAGGGAATACAATGACATAGTTATATCCTGCCATCTAGTCTGTAGCTGCGGGAGGTTGAAATGGGCGATACATGTAAATTAAGCACTGTCTTTTGTTTGTGCAAATGGTACATTTAGGCATGAGATGCAAAGAGCACAGGAAAAACAGCTGAAATGGTATATTAAGTATGACATGTCTGCCAAAAGGCAATAACCATAATTATTAGTTGATTAATCAAATCACATTCCTTCAGCACACCTTTACTGCCACCATTCCTTCTAGTTTCTCCATCTCTCCCAGCAGCGCAGAGAGCAGGGAAGACTTCCCCGAACCCACGTGGCCGACCACCGCCACTAGAGAGCCTTCTGGTATGTGCATGTTAAGCCTGCACACACGTGTGCACACACACACACACACACACGTCAGTTTAATAGAACCACAACTAATTACTGAAGGGAATGAAGGGTGTTAGTTTATTTCCATTTGTTTACCAAAATAATACTGTATCATGTGTACAATTTGTTGTCGTACTATTCTTTGAATTCTCTCACATACACCTTTTAAGTGTGGCCGTTTCATTCCTGGACCAGCTGAAGACCCCGTCTATAATGGAGATACTGTCTGGTGCTGGGGGAAGGAGGAGGAGAAGGAAAGGTGAGAGGAACCATCGCATGGAATGGTTTACATCAAACAAGAGCCAACATCTGTCCTGTATGCTCACACTGTGTGTGACACACACAGGCTCTATAGACTGCTAGTGGGAGTGGAGGAGAGCACACATGAAAGAACTGAACAGATGGCCTTCTGGGCTCACAAGATGAGAAGCACGGGCAGTGGGGCCATAACTGACAGAGTAAAGAAAACCGTTTATATAGCGTATAGTGTATATAGCATATTGTCAAATAGCTAAATGTTTCCAGTATAAATTAGTGGTTCTCCTCCACACAAATGTATTTAAAAAGAGTTTTATAGTTGTTATTAATTAATTAATTAATGAATAAATAAATAATAATAATTATTATTATTATTACTTTTTTAAATTATTATTATTATTGCTTTCGTTAAATTTTTACACCATTAGCTTGTTGCATTTTCACGTTTTAAACGATCATTTGTTGTGTTACATGAACAGTTAAAAAACCATTTACTTTAAGCCACCGGTTCACAGTTTGAAGACAAACAAAAGGTGGGACATAAAGCCCCAACTAGGCCCATGAGTAGGAATAGAAGAGAAGCAGGCAGAACGTTCCAGAAGACACTCACAGCCTGGAACCGCTCTCCGCTCAACACTGTCTTCTTGCAGCTCCTCGTGTGACAGAAACACTCTCAGACGCTTCAAAGACACGCTGGCCTAGGAAGAGATAAAACACCACACATGCACGCACACACACACATACAGAGGAACAAGCACAAAGATGGAGAACAGGGAGGATGAGAAATTCAATAAAAAGATTTTTAAAAGGACAACTCAATGTGTGTCAGAAATATGTTTCAAACACTAACAGATCAGTGCACCTAGACTGAAAGTTAAGGATTTGTTGAACTGCATCTGTCCATATATTGGTGACGTGTATTCATTAGGGATGCAACAATACAGTGTGTAGCACAGTAGTGGTACGGTTTTGGTTTCTTTAAACTTTATATCGTATGGCTAAATCCAGAGTCACTGACGTGACTGTTGGCATTTTCACTGGAGCAGTGGCCAGGCATTGCTCGCACACAGCTATTTTCGTACTGTGGACTTTGTGTGACACGTCCGGCTGGGAGTAGGCTTCGGGGAAGACCCAGGACTAGGTGGAGAGATTATATAGCCACAATGGCCTGGGAACGTCTCGTGATACCCCAGTCAGAGTTTGCTAATTTGGCTTGGGAAAAGGAAGTTTGGGGTCCCCTGCTGGAGCTGCTGCCCCCGCGAGCCGACTCCGGATAAGCGGATGAAGATGGACTGAGTGAAAAATCACGCTTTTAGTTTCCTCTTTCGTCTAGCTCCTATTTGCATATGGAGCACTAACTCCTAGCCTGGTGTAGCTAGTCCGGCCACGCTCCATTGAAAGTAATTTCCTCCTACTTGGCCAAGACCTCTGGTTAATTTTGAAACTATTGGACAGTGCTGAACCATTTGGCATTGCTACAACTGTTTTGATCGTCTCATCTAGCTCCACCACCATTTAGAAACACGCTGGACTTCAGCGTCATCTCACTACCCCACTCTGATCGGTCTGCCAGCAGGGTGGCTGTGAAACACTAATTTGGGGTTTCCAGACTGTAATCCCAGCAAAAAGATAGAGCTGAGAGCAATAGTCAGGCGGAGCCAGGCTAACTGACTCCAGGAACGCCAGGGAGATGCATTCATGAGATCCCAGGGTCTGAACGCTGCTTTGACAACTTTATTCTTTCACCACGATGCCTGCTCAACATCATGATGTCTGTCAGCCATCGGCGATGGACGATGGCATTGTCTATAGGCCCAATCCTACTACCCACATACATGTGTAATTCAGTACCCACACACGTGTGTGGGTACTCAAGTAATTCAGTGTGAAAAAGACACATACGCCTGTAATTCAGTGCACACAGACACACACACATGTAATTAAGTGCCCACAGACACACACACGTGGGTAGTGAACAATGTGGAGCATAAAGCTACATCCCTAGTATTTACAGTGTGTGTGTAACCGACGTGCTGCCCGCCATCATCAGCAGAAGGGGGGGGTGTACACAGAATCTGTAGCACAGCCAAGAGCTAACCAGTGCTAAATCACACAGTGCAGGATAGATATAGCTGGCAAAATGCCTGTAGTGACCACCAATAGGTGAAACACACACTGACACCAATGATCTGCACTACTTGATTTACTGTTGATGGACTCTATACCAACCAATCTGTCAATCACATGGCTAGTCACTCAGCTTGGTGCTCAGATACATGTGGCAGGCTCAACAACTTGTATCCAGTAGTGAGTAGTGAGTAACAAACAAAAACACTTTGTTAGTGATGCACCGATCTTGAATTTTTGGCCGATACCTATTGCCGATTTTCAGCCTGCAAAATCGGGCGATACTGATATTATACTTTTTATATTATACATATTGAAATATGAACATGTTGATAAGCTCTACAAACTATAATTTACTATCTTTCAGTCTGTCCACTAGTGCATGATTGAGTACAACCTGGCGATCTGCAGGTTGTCTTTGTGACGTGACTCTTGGTGGTTTGACTCATTCATGGATCACCGAACGTAGGAGAATGCTTTGAATTACGTGTATATTACAGAAGCTAGTTAGTGTAAACTGTTTATTTTTACAATTATATTTAGACATATATAATAAAGTGATTTTGATTAAAAACATCACAATTTTAAGCTTGTATTTTCCGCTATCTTGGAAAGTTAGAGGACAGTCAAAAACATGAGGGTTTGTCATATGTAAGTTTTTACCGATTAGGTTAAATGCTTTACATAAATTTAAAGAAAGCCATGTTTTTCTATCCCTCCCGCAACAGCCAACATCGGTTTTCCATATCGGCATTAGAAAGGAAAATCCCACTACCACCAATGTCATATTTTGAGTGGAAATCGTCCGATTCCGATCTCCTGATCTATCATTGCATCCATACTTTTTACCCAAAGTTACTTACAGTGAGTACAGTAAAGGAGTAGGGGATATTATGGAGCAGATACAGCTTTGACATCTTGCTTAAGAATGTTTACAGGTAGGTTGTTCATGTCAAGATGTAAACATGACACATTTTGGGTGTGTTTACCATACCATTAGCCTAACCTACCCCACTGGAACATTGCTGTTACAATGTTGTGTTACTTATCTTCAACACAATCACTCCAGTTAGTAACATCAAGTTAGTCTCAATTCAATGAACCAGGTGGCTTATGCTAACAGAGCATTATGCTGATTGGATGAGGTCGTTATTGGCACTTTGCAGCAGCAAGCCTAGGCAGACACAACCAAGCTATGTGACAGCTAGCGGGGGAGGGGCTGATTAACTGGTTGATTGGCAGCCACGGAGGCCTGGCACACCTACCTGCACCATGCTGCTGATCACCATGGGCAGCATGTTGAGGGGGAAGCGCAGGATATTGAAGAGGGCTAGCGACACAAAGGCCTTCTGGGCGTCCAAGACGTTGTGCTCGTCACTCAGCACGTACACGGCAAACGTAGAGAGTGCCACCTGGTGGGGGAGGGGAGAGATATGATCTATATCATCCCTCTGCTCTGTACGCTAACACACACAATTCCTAAATCCATTTAACGGTAGAGTCCTCCAAATCAGCATCCAACTCTTTGTTTACAGTTTAATAGTGTGGACGTGTGGTAGTGTGACTGCAGGTGAGGGGCAGGGAAAGGTGTGCACCTGGGAACTCTGGGTTGGGGAGTAGAGAAGAGCGCAGATCACAGGTGGAATTTTACACAAAAACAGTGTTTATGCACACTGGCTTCAAACACAAAACCCAGCCTGGGCACAATCAAGGAGTCTACCTTTAAATGGTTTAGACAAATGGATTGGACAAAAAAGTTATAACTTTCTCTGACGGCTTGACGTGAACTCTGGATAAAACACTTTGTACTGTTCTCACCAGGAAGGGAGCGCAGACCCACGTGAAGGTGGAGATGGCTCCCAGGTAGGCAGCCTTCTTCAGGACGCGCAGCTCTGTCTCTCTGATGGCAGACACCTTGTCCTTGAAGGCCAGCTCCCAGGCATACAGCTTCAGGACTTTGATGCCGTTCAGCACCTCGTTCATTAGCTTGATGCGGTTATCCTTGCTCTTCATTTGAGCTACCTGCGCCACACACACACACACAGAAAGGAAAGGTATAAAATGTGTCTATTGAATGAAATGGTTCCTAATGTTCCATGTACCAGCGGGCAGCAAAACATTTGACGCTTAGGATTTAAATGCATGGTTCACAGGAGAACCTGTGCATGCCATGTACACAGATGTCCCACCTGGTAGGTCTTGGTTTTCATGGCTATGACGCCATTGATTGGTACCATCAGCACCATGACGGCCACCCCCGCCAACACAGAGGGACCCAGGTTCTACAGACATCCAAGAGAGCAGTGTCATTTTATTTCCTCAAGCTTTCATTTCCATAACTCTCTCATTCCTGAAGCTAGAGAACGAGAGTGTTTCAAACACAAGGACACAAGCAGCCCATCCCACACCTGAATGCTCAGGTATGTGCCTCTCAATGCTGGTGGGATATACAGTGGGACACAATGTTGATTGTCCCTTTAAACGTCAGAACAGCAGTCCAGACATCACCACATCTATTCCTACAGCTGCAAACATCATGCCCGGTGCCAGCACAATCAATTATAAACACCCTACCTGCCATAGGAAGTATAGCGCCAGCGCCACCTGCAGGGGGGCAGACCAGATCATGTTGATATAGGTGATGAGGTCCATGAAGCGCTGGGCATCCACAGACATCAGGTTGACAATCTCACCCACGGTGGAGGTGCGGCGAGCTGCGTTGCTGATCACCAGGGCCTGTCAACAAGAGACCATGCTGGTGCTTTCACAATACATGGATGCAACACATCCAGTACGTTACTTTGACTTGGCTATGTATTGTACATACAAAAAGACCAGCAACTATTACATATGAAATGTGTGAAAGGGTTTTCTTTTATCCCCCAAATAGGCAGTGACATTCTTGTCTTTTCCTCACACAATTAAATATACCTGTGTTTTTACCAAAACATTCTTCATAGAAAAGCAGAACCAACAAACATGATTATTCAAAATAAATAGAAAACCTCAATTCCTACCCTAGCCGTTTGAAGCAGCATTTGAAGGGGGAGGGTTAGGGTGAACGTCTATGAGAAGCCACCTTTTAGAATGCTGCTTTTAGCACAAGTGGAGGTCAGACGTGTCCCTTTAAGTTGCATGTACCTTCCTGTAGACTGCCCCAATGATGGCAGTGCGCAGCCGCATGCCAGTGACGAAGCAGACATGGAAGTACTTCTGCAGGATGAGGGTCTGCAGGCACGCACACACAAGCAGCAGCACTGTGTAGAAGTAACCATGCCAGGAGGGGGCATTGGAGTTGTTGACAAAGTGGATGAGCAGCCTGGATGGAAGGCAGAGGAAGATCTTATGTAAGCGGTCATAGACCAGAGCAACTTGACGTCAACATACACGCCACTTTTCTGGGGAAAAAGCATAAAAATTACTAAAAAGGCTATTTAGAGAAACCTGGGACTAGCAATTGTTTAACTCTGGTGTGTCTACGAAACACTTCTCATTGCCTAATATATGTAGTCTACATTTTATAATTGTAACTCTTAATATGCTCTATACACAATACATCAGTCAATCAAACTAACAATCAGTAGGCTAGATCGTAAAACAACCTCAGTCGAAGTCAGCTTGCATTCACTGCAGTTGGGTAGCTTCTAGCTATATAGCTAGACAATTAAGATTTACTTTCACACTGCAAAGTCACACAAGTGTTGGTTATCCAACAATAACAGCAATCAGTGGCAGATTTACAAGTGGCAGCCAGCGATATACTGTTTAAGTAAACTAATAGGGAGAGTGAAATACCACTGTCTCCAGGCTAGCCTAGTTTAACTGGATATTTACTCAAATTTTAAGATAGTGAACTGGCATTATTCTTCAGCTGCTGAAATATGAATATACACCTGTCCCAAAATGTCATTTCAACTTTCCTTTTAGTTGGTTATATTTGAATGCATTTTCCTATCAAACACCTGCTAACTCCATTGACCTCCATTCAAATTAGAAGGTTGCTTCGCTAAGAAAGGGGCAGTAACCGCAACCTGCTGTCAACTAGTGTTGCTCTGGTCTATGCCAGCACCACACATAAGAAACTCTAACACCAATACTAGCAAGAAAACTAAAACTATATAACAAATCATTGGTCATCTAAAGGCCATTTCACATGACTGTGCAATAAAATGCATCAGAATTAAAGTGGAATTGCGCCTCACCTCCGAGCTTGACTCCACCCACTACTAATTGATGTATTATTTGTATCTAATTTCACACACGATTCTAAATACACGTTTGCAGATTTCTGTACACATTTACAGATTCTTTTAGAAATTAAAAATATTTTACAAATCTGATTACACACACACATACACACAGAGATACAGTGACAACTCTTCAAACAGTAATGTAGTTTTGTTACAATAACAGCCCATATTTACAACACAAGGGACAAGCGTTACGCAAGTAACCTCAAACCATAGCAAGGACACCGCCTAGGTTCCTAACCTGAGGATCTCAGGCCCAGCAAACATGAGGATATCCTGGATGATCTTGTAGAGGAAGGAGATGAAGAAGTATGGGCCAAAGGTGAGACACAGTGCCCAGAAGAGTGAGGGCTCATTGGCCTTCTTCTGGTTCTTCACTATCAGGATCTCAGATTCCTCTGTAGGACGCTCTTCTTTGCTCTGACTTTGAGAAGCCCTCTTAGGGGAGTACACAGTCTTCTCCTCTGCCCTAGGAGACCAGGAGGAAAGGGAGTCAGGGAAGATGCTGGGAATCCATTTGGTTTGACTTAAAGATTCAGTCTGTGTAAATTCTGCAGTGTTTCCTCTAGGATTTGTTTGAAGCAGATTTTAGTTAGACCTGGATGGTGCGTGTCGGAGTGATATCAATCAGCAATTTAAGATGATGATTGATATGAAAAAAATGACATTGCATAACAAACTTTAGACATTTATTGTCTCACACTGCATATTAACAGTTAGTGGCAATTATTGGGCATTGCGCTTCACAGAATATGAATTACAATATTGTACATATACAGAATGATATGGTGTAATATTAAATATTCACCATGATTGGTGTAATACAGCCATGGATTAAACCCATGTAGGGTCCCAGCCTGATAATCTGTGATTACTGTTTTCTTTCCTCTGTCCTTAACTCCTCCACTCTCCTCTCCTCCTATTTCCTCTCCTACTCTCCATCTCTTTTTGCCATCTCTCCTGCTTCACTCGCCTCCACTATTCCTGCCTATATACTTGTCTAACATAACTATTTTTTAATATGTAACGTTGGATAATTATCTTATATTATATAATGTTAAAGAACATTAAATATCATGGGGTGCCTGCATTCATTAATATAGCCACACAAACACCTGCAATGCAGGTACCGCTGAAGGTTAGCATACCGTATACAATTTATGCTTCAACAGCTTAGTTTTAGGACATAGGCTGGTACCTTACTTGGTCAGGCACCTTGAGCACCTCCCTAATAAAGTAAAGTTAAATTTAGTTTTTTTTGCTGTAGCCTACCTAACTAATATTATCTCCCTCAACGACACCAGGCATTTTGCTCTTCTTGTTCAATTGGCATTTGATTTGCACAAATTACTTACATAGCAATTGTATATTACAACATGTTAATAAAAATCATAACATGTTGGTGCCAAAATACACACACCACACAGAAAGCCATTAAGAAATGAACACCAATATCAGGAGGCTGGTGTCTGACCTTTTGACCTTTTGACACTCTGTGTTCCAACGACGTACAAGGGGGGGGACAACTGCCTGAGAGCAGTCCTCAGGGTTCAGGGACCAGAGGTCTTTCTCCTCTAGGGGGCGTTTGTAGCCAGTGACAATCATTCTGAAAGATGAGACCATGTTGACATTCATTTTCCACATACAGGCCAGAGGGTGAAGCCTTCAGATAAAGATCAGGACAAAACAGAATATTTAATTATGCTACCTTGTGATCCACCAGAAGCTTATCCGGGACAAGAAGGAAGCCCCTGCTTCAGGACAGGGATTCTGTCAACAGAGTGACGTCCGGTTTAAATTAATAATGATACATGGATGTAAGCAGAGGCTGAAGAATGGCCATTTGCTGAAGACATTCATTTAATTTGTAATTATCTATTGTATACAAATATATTTCTGACAGTGACTCTTCTGTAAATAATGCTAAGAATCCTACCTATCCAGTTAAAAATCACAATGTACAAACATGACTCTCCCCTTGGGTTTACTGTAGAAGACATTGATTTGATTTTTTTTTTTCTTTCTTATTTATTATATTCTATGGTTGTATGACTAGCAACACTTTACTGTAGTGGTGGGAAGGAATATCATGAACACCAATAGTCCTACTATGCTACTTTCAGGAGGCCTTCAGCAAATACCAGGTGTCGCACAATAGGTTGAGGAAGTAGGAATATTCATCATGAGCATGGGGACTCACAAAAGCCTGTCTTTAGTTGGAACCAGCTAGGGTGCTCCTGAACCAAGAAAGAATACTGAGCATGCCGACACTGACATGAAGTAAAGCAAGCAAGCACAGAACCACAGAATCATGGCAGGAAACCCCATAGGAAACAGTTAAAGGCAGGGTCAGTCATTCTCAAGAACGCTTCCTAACTTTTACTAAAATCTATATCTGCTCCACACATTGAAATGCATTGTGAAGCAAAGCGTTGTAGCTTTGTTGATGTGAGTGGTGTGCGCCACCACTATGTTGCCATTTACGGATCAAGGGCTGTGTAGAAGTATTATTTTATCAACACGCACAACAACGTAAGCTAGCGAAATGCAAAGAAATATTTGGTGAATTTGACAAGTGTATTAGCTTACAATTAGCATGCAATAGCTGACTATACCTTTAAAAAGGTGACTGAAGGAAAGTAAGGGACTGAGGGACAGATGCAGCCTAAAGAACACCAAAACAGCGCTAGACAGATGATTCCCTGAACAGTACCTAGGGTTAGGTCAGGCCTCACCTGGTCTTTGACAACCTGGGAGAAGAGAGGAGGATGGTCGGACAGGCAGGAAAGCAGCAGGGCGATAAACAGGAGGGTGTAGTAGATGTAGAACGTTGTGTACCTCCACACATGCACAGTCGCCGGCTGAAAGCACACACACAGGTCAAATTTTGACCCAATTAAGAGCAATACAGGGAGAATATGATAGAGCATTTTAGAATATATTCAGTGAGACCTTCATAGGAGCACTCCTATTGGGTTATGGAGCTTCCACAACACCACGCTTCCACCCACAAAAGGCAACAAGTGTCTGCTTAATGTGATGTATACCGTAGCGAATTGATCCTTTAAAACCCTTTAACCCCTAAGGGACCTTTGGCAGTTTTTCACTGCTTTCATATAATGGCTTCTAAAACCATTTCTGTAATAGCTATCATTGAGTATTTTATGGCTCTGACATCAGCTACAATTATGATAATGTCACAAAAGATTTTCTCACTGTTTGTTTTTAAAATGCAAAGAAATTATCAACACCTTTCATTTATTTTATTATGTAAAGAATAGTAAAAAAGTGTGTAGTTTGTTTGCTTTGAAATACATATTTTTATTCCTCCATGCCTTGACTAACTTTCAAACTGAGTACAGTACTACACAAAATGTATTTAAATACAGCAGTTTCTTAATTTATGTGTATGCATTCTTATGTATAAGTCATTAAGTATTATGGGGTATGCTATCAATTTATTTCTATATTTTAAAATTGTAGTTTATAAAGTTGGACCTTTAGTTTAGTGAGTGTATTTTTTTTGCTTTTAGGAGAGAGATTTTCGAGGCAGAGGTCAATG
Source organism: Forbesichthys agassizii (assembly GCA_026546735.1). Classification (NCBI taxonomy): domain Eukaryota; kingdom Metazoa; phylum Chordata; class Actinopteri; order Percopsiformes; family Amblyopsidae; genus Forbesichthys; species Forbesichthys agassizii. Next base: position 7,825 of record JAODLL010035607.1, on the reverse strand, counting down.
TCTTGTGCAGCCCATTATGCCAAATAACACAAGCCATATATCGTTCTCTTCAGGAGATATCTAGATTATGAGGAAAAACATGTGAGCTTCTAGCCTTTATCATTCTGAAGATATGATCTGAAATGTAAACTGGGTCCCTTTCACTACCATGCGAAGATGCATAATGTGAGGGATTTTAGAGGCATTATTTGCCGTTGGTCTTGTACAGCCGCTGTTTTGCTGACAAACACAATTGATACAACAATCTCTTTGCCTGAACAGTTTGTTTCTAGCTTTTACCTTTCTGAAGATATGATACGGAATATAGACCTACGCCGTTCACAGCACAATTTTGACAGTGCATTTTAGAGGCAACCTAGCAGAGGCTATTCAGCACCATGTCAAAGTCAAATAACACAAGCCATAAACAAATCTCTTCAGCGGAATGTCTGGATTATGAGGAAAAAAACATTTATTTTCTAGCCCTTACCGTTCCCAAGATATGATACAAATAATAAAACCTTCATAAACATTCACCCAGTCACATTATGCCTTATTGTTGATCTTACCTGCTCAATAGCCTGGATGATCTTTGACCTGAAGGTGACTGTGGCACAAAGAAAAGCCACCAACCAGAAGATCAGCATCACCCCAGATGACTGGACCCCTTTCATTCGTTCATACTGGGTCAACATGGTGGCTAGCAACTGAGACACACACACACGCGCACACGCACACACACACACACGTCTGTGTGGTCCTGATATTGACATGATATGCTTGTGGTATCGCTAAAGCTAAAACCATAAGGACACCCTGGACGCAGATGCTACTACTTCTACTGGAGCAGCCACATGGTCAGTACTGGTATTGGAGAGCAGAATCTCACCATGGTGATTCCCAGCAGAGTGGGACTGACCAACTGAACAGGTGCAGAGGCACCGCTCAGGTGGTTTCTTTCCCAGAAAGAATAGAAAATGTCTGCCCAGCAGATAATCCACAGAAGGAATCCAATGGCCTTCAAAAAGAGCAGAATAGATGGGGTCAGAAAATAGTACAGTAGTACTGTGCACCGACAATTAAAGGCAAAAACAAATGCTGTGCTACTCACGGTTCTGGCTTTGTTGAGGTGGCTCATGCATATATAGCCACGATTGTGGCTGCGGAGATAGAGGAGGTAAAGGGGAGCACATAGCCAGAGATAAAGGCATGGCACCCACACAAGCACTGTATTCTGAAAGCACTGGGTCAGGTCAGGGTTGTTTGAGTGCCACGTTCGGTTCCAATCCTGGCAGAGTGGAGATACAAAAACAAACCCAGTATATATTTATAGAGGGAAAAGAAACTAGACTGGTTAGCGGCGCTACTGAAATAAAATGCTAACATATTATATTGGTATAACTTCTTCCTCTGAAATTATTTGTGTTATAGCACACACACAGAAGTCCAAATCTGTTTATATTTGAAATATGTTATGTTCATTAAAGTCTGTGCGGTTGTAGGGAAGGTGTAAACGATGTTAGCTGGAAACTGCATATCAGAAATGATGAGGTTTCACATTGAACATTTTATGACTTGGTGACAATGAGGAAAAAAAAGTCATAATAGAATAATAAAAAATACATTTAGGATAAAAAGTACCAGCATAGTTATTACAGCCCTAGATAATGTGACATATAGTACAGTAACTAATCTATTGTCCATGTTATCTTAACAGTGCTCTTAACATGATAAAACAAACTAATTAATCAGACATAGAACCTATATAGTTCTATGCATTGGACAGGTGTCAGTGACTTGATGAAAGAAAAAAGCTATCAAGGTATGAATAAGGGCATTTTCTAGGTATATTGACACATTTTCAACTGGTACAAATTTATAGATCTAGGTCTATGGCACGGAGCAGGCAAAATACTATAAATCAAGACTAATAAAAAAATGTTTATATATATATATACTAAGAGTATATTTTCGAAATATTGTTATGCAGTGCCGTGCTGAAATCTCCCAGCCGGATCTATTAATTTAATGGTATACGGTAGTACAGATCAGTTGTACGGTACGGTACTGTTAGCAAGCAACCTCCTCTTCATTTGAATATTTGGTACCGTACCGTACTAGTTAGATAAGTTGAATTATGCACCCGGGTCCCGTACAAACATAATACACTTTAAGTAGTTAGTAAAACAATACGGTATGTAGACAGAAGAACGTCGGCGGGGTACCGTACCATTTCATCTCGACAGAATGATCCTACAGAAAGTAGGGTACAGTACTCTTACCGGTATGTAATTTAGCTGGCTAGCTAACTGAGCCAACTACGGTACGATAGTGGTTTGCCGGTAAAATATGGTAACATTAACCTTTGTCTCATATTTACCAATAGCAGTCTGACATAACGCATGTTTTGTGAAACATTTATACTGCATAAGGAGATTTACAAGACGCATGTTACTGTAGCTATGTGGCCTCCAGTACCATAGCTGGAAGTAAAGCTGCTGTATAGCTTAGCCGTTCAGCAGACTACCGTACAAATACAGTACGTTAAGAATAGTAAGACGCGAGGAGAGGTCACATAGGCCAACTCACCCAGAATGGATCAGAACCATCCGCGCTGCAAAACTCGTCAAGCCCCATGTAAGTCAAGGTTGTGCCGTATTTTGGAAAGGGTGCAAGGCTGCAAGCGGCGCTAATGCTTTGGTTTCATAACCTTACTCTGAGCAATTCAATTTCTATCACCTGCAACCATAGGGGCGCTGTTTATCCCCCCTTACTATAATGAATAAACGATTACATTTTCTTAAACGAAGTTAACGAACCACAGGCTTTTCTTATTATAAAACGTTGCATATATTTTTTTAAATAATTGTACAGAGTCCAGAGGGCAAGTTATCCAAAATGTTAAGATTTATTTAGGCTACATAGATAAGCTGCTTTATAGACAATATTCAGAGGCATCTATAATAATTACATAAAGATTAATCTTATATTTCACAGTACCAGTGCAAACAACAGTAGGCTACTGTTAGATTTTAAAACAGGTCATCAATGATACACAGATCTCTATACATTACTGACTTGGCCAAAAAAGTATTCATACATTGTAATCATCAATCTGATGTCAACATGAGATGGCTCATAGGGACGGGTATTTTATGCAGTGACCCAACAAGATAATCCAGTTATGTGCAGTCCATTTTAATAAAGAAAGATTGGGATACTGCCTATATAATTAGACCCTTTAAAAAGGGTAAGGGTTATAGAGTTACAGAGTAATCCTAACCCTAACCCTGTATTGGCATTGTCGTAAAACCACCTCTTAAAATACCTCACATGGATTACCAGTTCACTCTTAAAATTTGGAGTAAGCAATACTGGAGATAAATTGTTTATATTTGAACTCTACAAAAAAAACAAAAAAAAACACCTCTCCCTTCAATGCCATATGGTGCTCCATCAGAAGCTCTGCCCAACATTGCAAAGGCTATGGTAATGTTGTGAGGCATGGTCTGCACCACATTTTATTTACAGAGCCAGGGCTGTATAGGAACACTATTCTTTTTTATTTTTAGAGTGCAAACAAAAGGGACAGCTACCAGTCTGTGCATAGAATATTTGCTGAATTTGACAAAGTGTACTGGATTAAATTGATAACCTCACCTTTAATACACCTCTTAGCTCCTAAATCTTTACCACAACATAAAAATATACACTACATCGAAAAAGGCATTCAAAACCATTTCAATACCTTGTGATATATCAATATGGGGTTGACAGTCTAAAAACAAAAAACAAAGAATGGCCAACATCATGCATCAATTGACAGATATGCACTGAGCCTTATTCTGGACTAAACTGTATTCAGATTTAAATTAATGTGTCGGTCTTGGTTTAATTTGGTCATTTGGAATGCAAGAGAGCTTCATTATGTGCTGTTGCTTGATACAACTGTGTATAAATTGTGGCATATTAAACATGGTGTTAAACATCATTTCTATTGCCATCCATAATGCCTATTTTTCCGTATGAAATAGAAATCACAAGTCTTACTTTAAAATTGTTGGCCAATTACTGTATACTGCCAGATCTACCACTACCTTACACACAAAATAGGTATGGCACAGCAAGCAATTGAAATAAAGGAGTATATAAAGCATTGTTTAAATGTGCTTCCCTGTGAAGCTTTCGTTCAGGTGTTAATATGTGCAATGCACTGAGTGAGTGCAGGTCAATGCACTGAGTGAGTGCAGGTCACTCACCAGAAATTTCTTCATCTGAAATAAAAACTCAGTTGGAGGAGTAGAACAAACATTATTGCACTACATAGTCTATAAACTCCCTGGTCCTTCCAAATTTCACATATTTCTGGCTAATAAAAAAATGACCAAGAGACCAAATATTGCTAAAACACACACTAGACAGAATCTCATGGTAGACTTAAAATGGCCAGGATTCGAATGCAAAATGGAATCCTCTGGATGCCCTCACTTCAGATAGGAACTATCTATTCATCCTTGGGATAACGTCAATATTTAGTAAGTGAGATTTGTTAGTCTCAAGGGTATTTCTAAAATCATAAGTTTGTTTTGCGGTGACCAGTGACCACAGGTGAAACTAGTGATTATATCAAAATAAAACTGCATGGGACTGTGCTCTGGACCTGGGAGTGACCTGAATGGTCTGGCTATGAATTTGTTAGTACTATAGCTGGCACACTGGGCAGTTAGTGAGCCAGTGTGGCGGTACTGACAATACCTTCACACCTGTCTACTTTAACATACAAGACAGTAGGGGGAGATGTCGCTGTCAAAACAAGGGTGTTTAGTGGAGAATGGATGCAAGCTTGAATGTATTTAAATCTGTCTGTCTGTGTGTGTGTGTGTGTGTGTGTGTGTGTGTGTGTGTGTGTGTGTGCGCGCGCGCTATTGTCTTCATCATGACAGTGAGCCCTTTTTAGTTCTGCCTTTGCTCCCTCCCTCCCTCTCTCTCTCTCTCTCTCTCCCTGGGATGGACTGGGTCTTGTGCGTTGGGTGCTGGGTTCCAGGATTACTTGTGTTGGGCCAGCACATCGTTCAGAACGTTGAGCATGATGTGCACGTGGTACTCCTTGAATACCAGTGCCGGACGGAAGCGCACTGAGCGGTCCCCACAGCCACCCAGGATGATCCCTTTCATGTCGGGAGAGAACATGTGAGTATGGTGTGTGAATATGTAGACAACTGTCTACTGATGTGCTACTACTGTATACAATGTATGGCATTTCACAGCCATACATTGGTGTACAGAAAAGAAAAGGTGTATTGTGGTATTAAAGCTAATACCACAATACACCTCGAGACATTTTGCAAGAGAGGAAGTATTTCTGATTGCGTTAACATAGTGCCAGGTAGAGGGAGGACACAGAGTACAATGCTATTACTAATTTGCCAACCGCTGAATAAACATAAGCATAAGCTGTCATACCCTTGTCTCTGGCCTTGAGGATGATGTTGTTGCGCGTGACCTCATCACGAATGTCAATAGCGCAGAAGGTCCCTATTCCCCGAGCTCGGCTTAGTAGCCCTGGGTACTGGGCCTGCATAGGGGGACGTCACACAGATTAGGACAGTAGAATTAATGTACACACACACACACACACACGCAAGCATATGCATACACACCTGCAGGTTATAAAGTCCCTGTAGCAAGGCTTTGCCTGAGCGGTTCACTTCCTCCAACAGGTTTTCCTGACGGATCACATTGATGACCTCAGACAGGAACAGGTTCTTGGAAGGGTCTCCCATCCAGGTGTTGAAGATCCGATATGGCTAAACACAAAACACACATTATTTAAAAAGCATATTCAACAATCACAATTGGGTCAATTTGGGAATTACAATGACAAGTAATACAAGGCACAGGTAGAGGTTGTAGTTGGAATATAATTGGCGTGTTGGGTTGCATGCAGACCTCTGCAAGCTAGGCACTCGCGATGCACGCTCATTGAGCAATACTAAGTCCACAGGATCTGAACTAGGCGCCGTAGCAAATTTATCTTACACGAAAGGTGGCACTATCTATAAAATATCAGTAGGAATAGAGGCTGTCGTGGGAACTGCTGTTTACTATTGTTTTGAGAATATGTAGCCTACAATGGTGTTGCAGTTTAGGCTATAACTTACTTACAACTTACTTACTCAATGTAAGTAACGACAGTGTCTTTATTCAGGCAGTGCCTATTCTTAAAATATTCACAACTCTGTGCATTTTTTCTTTTTGCATCCCCACTGCAGGTAATCTGCATTGTCTTAGGAGAACATGCCGTCTGTGCCAGTTACAAAATGTCATAGTTCACGACAAGCCAACGCACCAGGCCACGCCCACGAACCCGCTGTGGCTCTGAATCAGGCTTTAGGGATCTGGCTCTAACATGCTTACAGGTATGCCAACACCAGCGCTCAAGACCTTCTGGGTGAGATTCCAACATCCAGACCATTACTGGTCAAAATAATCAATAATCAAAGAAATTATTCAAACCAAACTCATCTGTGGTCAAAAGGAACACCTACTTGCACAAGCTGGTTAAACCTGACTCCTGCGCTTTATCCAAAAGCGCATGAGTCACGCGCATGAGAGACTTATCCAAAATTACGTTCCCTTAGAGATAAAGACCTTGTCTGCTTGGAGCTCATCCTTGTGGAAGTAGCCCCCTGTCATAAGCTTCTTGCTAAAGGAGATGACGTCGGCTGGGTCCTCCATGCCCCAGTGCTCATGAGCCCAGAACTTCCCTGTGGCTCCTCCACCTGTCTGGACTTCATCCACATGGAAGGCACAGCCATGCTGCAGGGGGTGCCAGAGAAGAGATTGTGTGGAGGGAGGAGAAGTGAAAACAAAACAACGATGACAACTATGCAGCCCAACAGGTTTGAGGTAATCTTAGCACTAGTTAGAGGAGGCACACAGCTACCACAAGAATGGTGTGCATCAGGTCATTAATAAAACTAAACTGGGCTGAGTTAAAGGTCCACTAAGCAATGTTGTAGACACAAAGTAAAAAAAAAAAAACGTTTTAACCTTTAATCTGATGTGAAATTTAATTTTGTAGCTAATTCTAATTTATTATTTCATTATTTTGTACATACTTCTATTCAAAGTGTCTTACAGTGAGTACAGGTTGTGCTTAGCTAGGCCGGCATGTTGGGAATGGAACCCAGGACCTTTCAGCAGGGTGTTAACCACCCTAACCACAAAACATTTTGCCACTAACAGAATGGTTTGATTGTCCCACAAAACCACGTCAGCATAATTTCAGAGTGAGGCAAATGTACAGTAAACTAAATATAAACCAGGTGCTGATCACAGCCACAGGCTCTACCTTGCGGGCTATATTGCGGAGACTCTTGAAGAACTCTGGGGATGCATGGTTGTCTCCACCCTCCGCCTGGATTGGCTCAATCACAATACCGGCCACTGGCCTCCCCTTCTGCCTCCACTTTACTATCAGGTCCTCCACCTGAGGGGGCACACATGCACACATGCGCATGTCTAGATTGTAGTCGAACATTTGAAATTGTGTTGTCTCAAAATCATACACAGGTAGACCAGTGTTCATTTTCACACATATTTAGATTAGTATTTTCCCCAAGTCTGACTAATAGTTATAGTTACAATAAAATGTTATAATTTTGTCCAGTTTTGTCAACCAGTGTTGGGCAAGTTTCTTCCAAAATGTAACATTATAGATATATTCCTCACTCATACTCAGCCTGTTTTAACTCTAAACACAGAGATGTCACCATTATGATTAATAGAAAAATACACTTTAATCATAACACTACTACTATAGACCCAGAGGGTCGATTTATTA
>JAODLL010035596.1:0-22152 GCA_026546735.1 Forbesichthys agassizii | reverse complement strand
AATAATGTTGTAATACTAATATTAGAACAATATATAATACAATATAAATAATACTAAAACTGTTGATTCAGAAATATGTGTTATATATCTTAATAGAACAATGCATGTGGATTTCTGCATGTGCAAAGCAGGCTGCTTTTAAGATTAATCACAATATATCCATCTATAAACTGCCTGTATGGTAGTGCATCTTTGTGTAGACCATTCTCAAGAAATGTCCAAGAATAATATTTCTTCACGAATGACTTGCAGCATCCAGGATGTTGGCGTCTTGTTCAATGTGATCATCGTTCTGCTGATGATGTTCAACACCTACGTGTTCCAGGTGGGCCTGGTGTCTTTGTTATTGCGTCGCTTTAGGGCTCTGCTGGTCGCTTCTGCCATCTACCTTACCCTCAGCATCTGCTTCCACAGCTGGATCATGGTGCGTAACAACACACACCAGCCACCACATCTCTAATAGCTGTGCATTATCATTACATTGACAAACACTTATAGCTAATATATAGCTTATAGTTGTTACTCGGACACATTCAAAATGATTCCGAGGCTTTCCAGACAGATTCTCACGACGAAATTAAACTAAAGCTTGCGAGATCAGGATAGTCTCATGAGGCTATGGGGGTCCTCCACCAGAAAATGTTGACGGTCAAACTCTTAATTTCCTGGATTTTGGTGAATTTATATGCACTAATTGTCTTCTAATAGTCTTGTGAAACTATGTCCAAATATGCGGTTTGCTTAGGCCTATCACACATTTAACAGAGTATTTATATGCATGTTCCCCTGCTAGACACTATATAATCTTGGTTGATAAGCAATGCACAAAAACTGCATGCCTGGCTGTTTTAACGAGAAAGTCACGCAACCAGAAAATTCTCAGAGTAAGCTAATATAGGATTTTATATTATTTACAAATAAAATGCACGTGTCAAACTGTTGTATAAAACCAATAACACACTCGAGGCCGTGCATTACACTGAATATCCGCACGGCTGTGATTCGGTCGTAGACCGAGTGCCGAAGATAATGTGCGGCTATTCAGTCTAACGCACTCCCTCTCGTGTGTTATTGCTTAAATTATCAGCAGAGGTAAGCTGAATAATAATGGGAAACACATTAACCTAATAAATACAAGTTACTGCTTGATCAGAAACACCCCTGGCGATACAAGAGCAAAAGTTAAGCAAAGCGGCATTTCCTATGTTAATTTAAGTTACGTACTGTATTAAATGAATGGTGTTGGGCTAAATACTGTTTTGGTCTAGAAAATTGGACCTGAGAAGGGCTCTGCCACATGCTGTCTGTGCTCTAACAGTTCATAGACATGACCACTAAAGTAAATAAATGAATGGCCTCCAATTGAACTATGGTTGCCCTGGCCATCCCGGGACTCAGCTTAACTCGAACGCTGCTTGTACCTATTGGGAGCAGGCTATCAGTTGTCATGCTACCAAGCTAAAAGTGCTAGCATTGTAACTATAAAAAAAGCTGTTTTTATTGTATAAAAGACCAATAAAATTCTGTAATTTATTAACTAGTGATAACATGTTTCAAAGACGGTCAAGTTAACACTATTTTGTGAGATTTAGGTATTTTTTTATTGGATGAGTTGCAATAGACCTCAAAATCTTTTTGAGGCCACAAGTGTCTTGTCTGTGTGCGTCAGTTCTGATAAGAGCCGCATTTCTTATTCTGCAGAATTTAAGATGGCTAGAATCAAACCGTTTTGTATGGACAAATGGTCTTCAAGCCCTCTTTGTTTTCCAGAGAACAGGTACGTGGTTGATTTACTTTACATCAGATTACATTTATGCGTGACTTACTACAACTCCCTACTTGTAATGCTCTGGTTGTTAATTTGACGTTCTTCTGCACCCAGCTTCAGTGTTGTATTATTACCTCTACAAACGCACAGCAGAGTACCTAGGTGATCCAAGACTTTATGAGGACTCTCGCTGGTTGCGAGAAGCGTTTTCTAGAGCTCGTCAGTGAAGGAGTGAACCAGAATGGACAACATATTGCTACTAGTTTGGTTAGCAGGTTCACCAATTGGAGACTAATAATGTGTAATGAGGCTATGGCTGCCTAGATATCCGGTTATGGGGCAGAGCCAAAAGGGGTTCTGGCCGCTGACCTTGTGTTAGTTCTATAACAAAGCAATCAGGCTTAGAGTGGTAAATAAGCCTGCCTTGTCTTGTGTAATACTCTATTACTGGTATTGGTTGCTAACCTATGTGGCTGTTAATTTGAATGGAAATCGAATTTAGTCAACCATGGAAAAAACAGAATCTTAGTGTACCATGTAATAAAAACCTATAAGGTGATTTAACTGTTTTCTTCCAAGAAGCAGGCATTTACTGTAAGGGGGAAAAACAGCTGGTCTAAGATTCTACTGTATTTCAAGTACATTCATAGCATTTCTTAATGGTTCTGAGAACCTCAGTCTCTAAACTGTTATACATTGTTCATGTTTCCTTTGTAAGGACAGTATAGATGTGTTCTGTGTATAGTTAAGGTGAATGTTATTTCAATGCCAAGACTTATGTTATGTATTCATTGTTTTAATCTAATAAATCTGTTATGACATACTTAAGACAAGATGTGATTGACATTTTTACAAAGATGACTCTAGTATGTGGTTTTAAGTGCACTATTACTTTCTAGTAAAAAAAAAAATCTTTAGAACTCTGTCCTAAAAAACTAGATACATTTAATTTAAACAGCGCATCAAAACAAAGGCAAAATAATTACATTGCATGATAAAAGCCATTTTACACTTTTCTCTTTACTGTTGAAAAAAAAAACATTCTGCATGATCGCACAACATTGTTAGCACAATCCAAAGCAATCCCACATCCACTTTCTGTTAAGAGTGATGTCTGTTTTATTGTAATGTTTAGTCCATGTTTAGAAAACAAAATCCTGAGAAAGAGAAATGTGAAAAAATTAGATGTGAATACAATTTAACTGAGTGACAAATAATTTACAATTTTATATAAAGACATACCTTCATACATATATGCCAACCCAGAGTAGCAAGAAGAGCACACCAAATCCCATGAAAAGTGAAGCGACAAGTGAGATCAGAAGCTCTTTGTAAACATCCCTAGTGTATTTGGTTGAAGTCACCTCATAGCTGAGAAATGGTCAAGGACTAGTTTATACAAATGTGCAGAATACTGCACTAAAACAGAAATCAAACTACCCTTGTAGTATGAATGACCATATAATCGGGTGGAGTAAAACTATTTACGAGCCACATATTTTATTTAGAATCAAACCTCAATACTATTGTAGTTAAATCAAACAATGCAAGGTGTGTTCATGATCAGTAGTTGTTGCTGTACCACCCCAAAAAGAGAGGGTGTGTGTCTCCTCTCTCTGCCTTGGCCTGGGGTATAGGGTAATTATTAGTTTCTATAGTCATCATACCCATACAGTTCTATGGTCATACCTCATGTTTCAGTGTAACCTACTATTACCTGAAACAATTGACAGGTAGAATAAATGTAATAATAGCAGCCAAGTCAAAAGCATGATCCAATGGTGCACATTTAAAATGTAGAAACAAGAAAAATACGTTTACACTTGTTAAATGAACGATGGAAAGGATACACGAAGAACCAGGCTGTGAAGAACATTCCAATCGCCAACAGAACCACCGTGAGGTGAGGAAACACCGCTGGGTTTACCGGGCTAGTATATCTGGTCATGGCCTCGAGCTCCTGTACCCACAATTAAAACAAACAGCAGATTAGACCGTGCCACCAACATTTCAACTATTTGCTTCTACTAAGTTTTGTTATTTAATAATGTATTCGTTTATCGCCGGCGAGAATGTGTTTCGTGCTATTCTGGGTACCCAGTAACGAATGGGGCTAGCTAACAAACCACAGTTCTTCTCACCATCGCGAGCTAACTGCGAGCCTGCAATCTATATCGCAGTGCAAATTGTATAATTTAATTAAAGATAGTAAAACTTATGCAATTAAATAACTAGTGGTAATTTGTGTTAAATGCTGCATTTTAGTCAACACATTATTTAGTTACTGTACCATTTCGTAAGGAAGGGATGCTGCAGCTTCTGCTAGTCCAAAAGGAAAAGGACACGTACTACTGATATCTATTTCCTGGTTGTGACATGACGTCATCAAGCGATAATACATCCTTGTCTGCCATCTGTAGGACGGAATTAGCAATTTATTTAGAGCTCCCATAATCCATACTAGAGACCCACACAAACATCACTTAATTTAATCACAACTTTATTTAAACGATGCATTTATATTATTACAGCATGTTCATGGCAAAACATATACAATTGGCAATACAGGATGTCAAAAAAGGAAAAAAAACAAACAACATCAACAAAAATCATGTAGACATGACAACATTGAGGGAGCACATGGGAAAGAATAATATAGGTAGTGATATAAAAAAGATCTATGTATCCTATTATACTGGTTTCATCAAACATTTGATAGATCTAAATATTGTAATGTATGAATTGCTGAGTTATTTTTCAATGATAATGGATTTGCAATTATAAAAAAAAGTTAGCATAACAAAAGAATACAATTTTACCAATAAAAAACTAAGTGGAAAAAAACATGAAATAAGTGTCATTCGTTGTTAAAAAGATTTACAGTTACATCTTATGCAGTTCAACTTGAGGGAAACTAGTTGGAAACAGTTACATCTATATACAGTGCAAAAAGGGCTGTGTTAGAATCATAAATAGCTTAATACAGTGCACTGTACCCTAGAAGTATGCATAATCAATAGTACAGTGCTTTCAGTTTTATTCTGTTCTTGACATATTAATTGTACGTTTATTATTTATTTATTTATTCTTTGTAATTTTATGCTTGGGTCCAAAGATTACTCAAATTTATGGATCTAATTTCCAAAATGCAAACATCAAAGCAGTATAGAAAGCTGAAATTCCAGGCAGGTCTCAGGAACATTAAAAATCGCACATTAAAAACAGTTTGATGCCCCGGTGTCGTCAATAAAGAGAGAAGAACAGTTGCAATATTCAGTTTACAAAAAAGAAGCATCATTTAAAAGAATATGCTACTACATAGTTCAAATATTTCTAGTTTGTTAAGGGTGTTATCACTTTGCACTCTAGATAAAAGTTTATTTATAAAATCCTCCAGTGTTTTCTGTTTTTTTCCATATATATGTCTGCAGAATCATCTCAGCAATGGCATTGAATTAATTAATGCTGAGCTGCACTTAGATGCATCCTTTGTTTTACAGAGAAATTATTGGACATGCACCTGAAAATATATTTATCATAGAATGAAATCCAGTTAAAATAATAATTTCAGTGTATATTGTCAACATTTGACATAATAGTTCCAGTATCAAATGTTAAAAGCCTTCAGTGTTTCTACACTTCTGTGCATTTTTCCAGTGGTTCCATTTTCAATCATGCATCCAGTGAATTTACTACTAAAATGATTATGTTTCAGGGCTTTTTTTATTTTTATAAGTAGAGCCTTGAATACAGCCAAGACTGTGTCTATTAAACACATATCAATAACCATTTTACGTAGTCATTTTGTTTCATTAAATGTAAAAATAGCATTCACTGCTCTGTATGATGTAGTTCAAATCCTAAATCAGTCTAGTAATGCTTTTGCCCAGAACACAGAGTAGAACCATATAGGTCTAGGACTTGCCAATGTATAATAATGAGGTATATATTGAACGGAGCAGGCAATACATCTCTAAGGTGTCAAGAAGAATTACTGGAGAGCCAATAATCTTTCTTCCAGTGTACACATATCAGAAACAGTGTTTAAATGTGTAACTGGTTTCAATGTACAGATTATTAATATAAAAGATTAACATAAAAATGTACATTATCATCGAATGTATCGTAGGCTGTAGTTTCTCTGTGAAAATATACCTAATTCCACTAAGAAGTGATGGCTTGTGCTAGGAGAGGAAGACATTGTGAAAACAGTACTAAACAACGGTATAAAGCCACACGTTTTTCTTTACATGCAGCCGTTAATAATAAGACAGTAGGACTGTCATGTGCATTGGCCTTCAAATGGCATTATACAAAGCCATAGTGACAAATAACAGGAAAACTGTTTTCATAGGGGATTTCTACAGAAAAAACGAGACGTCCTAGTTCACACAGTGTACACAATGAAGCAAATATACAGTGTCATTTGTAAGACAGGAGTGTATCTTTTAAATCGAGTCCAAGCGTGTGTGAAACAATACTTCTTCACACTAGTGCACAAACCTGACTAGGAGGAACATAGTGTTGTTGGAAAGGCACTGGTTAAGATCATCATGCTCCTTCATGCTCCTTATGCGCAGATGCTTTGAAAGAGAAAGCGGTAGTCTGCATATACATTGGTGGTCTTGTTTTCCTCCTCCATGGTGCAACTCACTTCGCTCTAGGAAAATAAAATGTTGAATGACATCAAACTTAAGTATGTTGGGTGGCTAATGCTGCTAATTCAGAGAGCAGGTGTACTCACAGACAGAGACACACGGAAATGATAGGTGACATCCTGGAACGACAGCACTGGCACTGACCACAGGTGCTGAGTCCCCTGGGAATCAGTTTGAGCCCATTAACATCAAATAGTTACCTTGAGAAAAGTAACAACAATTAACGGGGTTACAGTACGTACCATGGTGGATGTACTCTGGCCACCTTTGAGCTCTGTCTCTGAGTGGTCTGGACATAAGCGTCCCTTGGTGGCTCCACATTGTCGTACCCACACACTGTTACTGGACCTATAGGTAGGATTTATTAACATGTTAAAAAAAGCACAATAGCCTATACATACAGTACCTACACTACATACACAAATCATTACACATTTACACACACACACACACACACACACACACACACATACAGTACATATTTACATACAAACACATAACCCCCATACCAAATATATATGTTTAATCAAGCAGCAACGTATATGTTCACTCACGTCATGAGCAGTGTGATTTGTGAGATGGAGGTGTTCCTGTTCCCTTGGAGAGATACGGTGTAACTAGAGACAAAATCAGAGAAGCATCACCAAACACACACCTGAATCACACTGTATTTACTATTTAGAGTGTAGAGCAGCTTCGTTGACATTGAGTGCTACAGTACATCACCATAAGCAATACGCACCTGCAACTCTCTGGTGTTGGACAAGTCTGTGCTGTGATCTGTTGGTCTGTCTCTGGGATGTGTAGCCCAATCAGAGAGGGAGCTGAGCTTTCTCCTGATACAAAAAAAATGGTGAGGTGTGAGCAATGGTAATCACAACTGTCTTTTTTGTAAATGGGCACAAGATTTACTGAAAGCTAGTTTTTCCTCAAATAGGGGTACATAATACCCTAGGGGTATAGGCAGTACAGGGGGTACATGACAATGCTGTAACAAATAATATTTATATTTAGGCTTAACATGCAATGCTCCTTTTATATAACAAACCATATACAGTATTTGTTTCTTCTCCTTATGTCTGGTAAAATTGTTCTTTATTAATAATGGAATGGGGTACAGAAGACAAAAAGCCAACTGTTTTATTGTGTTGGTATATGTGTGGAGAATTACAGTGTTGGTTTGTTTACCCTCTGCTGGTACACTGCGCTGCCTGCGTGGCAGAGGTTGCTGTCCACCAGGAAGTCGATTGTTAGCACCTGCTTCCTCCTGGTGTGACGGAACAGGCCTCTTGGACTTGGAGAAGGACATGGGTGCTGATGTGTGACTCAAGCGGTTCCTATTACGTCCATCCTTATCCACTGGTCTTGACTTGGCCTTCTTAATATAAGATCCTGTCGTGGGGACCAAGCTGTCTGGTGGGACCAAGTAATATAATGTGTAATAGAATCAAAATAAGTTGAAATAAGTCCAGAAAGACACTGTATATTTTCTACAGTACCTGTTATGGATTGGTTGTTGTTTGGTGACAGAACAGTGGCTGACTGGTTGTTTATTGTTGTGGTTGAACAGCAGTCTGCAAGATGAAGAAATGCAGGTGAGAATGCGGGTCTAATATTTATACACCATTTGTGAGAAAGGTAGTACATTTCCATTTGCTACAATGTATTCCCATATTTCAACATTTATTTCCAGTTTGCATATTACATTTTCATCTTGGAATGTTGCAATTTTCCAAATTTGAAAAGAATATTTAGGTAGAATGTTAAATTGCTCTCACTTTGGAATATTGATGTGTTGATGTAAACATAGTGATACATTTTCATCACCCACACAGAGAGCAGATGTGTATTTAGTTACTAGTAAATGTCTTTTCTCACCTGGTGTGGAGGTCGACTGAGGAACATAGGAACTCTTTCGGGAAGATTTCAGTACGTCTCTGGACCTAGACCATCCAGAGGACACAGTACAGACCCAGATGCTGGGTTTAGAGCAGTTCAAATAAACATGAACTGAAATGACCCAATTCATTTTAAGCAACGCCCAACTGATAAGATATGGCTAGGGTGACTCAGACTAGAAACAGGAGCAGGAAGAGAAGAAAGACCATGAGACAACAGCCTACCATGCACATACAGGTGGACAGAATGTGAGTCTGGCAGTGAAGACAGGAATCCAAGAGATGTAGAGAACACAGGAGGAAACGTGGCTACAGGGGGTATGGACAGATGACGGTAGGTTGGTAACAGGAGGAACAAAGGAACATGTGGCCTTCTATGGGTTAGGTGTAAGAGAACAACATACCCAGATTCCTCAGCGACATCTCCTTTATGGTGGAGGGTCAGGACATACAGTACGGACATGGAGATGACGCTGCAGGGACAATATGTATTGGCATGTCACATCATGGCTTTTTGTCAGTTACATTTGTTAGTCCTCCCATTGCACACAGTTCCTCATTGCACACCTGAAGGCCATGACGATGACCAGCGCCAGGATAGTGCCCTGCATGAACCTCTGGCTGACACACCCTGGGTCTGGAGGTGCACTCTGCAATAGCACCATAAACAGCATGTTCACAGTTATCTCACTTTAGCAGACATTTGTATCTAAAGCGACTAGTCTATGCAACTAAAAAAAAAAGTATTAAGGAGCAAGTAAGAAGTTATTTGCTCTGGAGGCTCACTGATTGGTCAGGCATGTCAACGACTGAACCCATATTAACCTTTAAGTTGGGAGTCGGCCACGTTAAGCACTAGCGTATCCTGGCCCCAGAAGTAGTGCTTTTATGTTATTGCAAACCAATATACCAGTGTTCTACCTTGCTTCCAGGTTTGGCCGTCTTTTTCCTCACGGGGCCACTTCCTGTCCTGCTGAAGTAACTTCCTGATTGGCTGCAAGGAGATTTACAGATTAATTTGATCATGCACTCCTCTTCCGCTACTTGGCTCTTGATGTTCAGTGACAACCTAATCTGCAATATTCATGTCATTTATATCTAAATGCACTTCTACAATTGCTGCAGATAATCTGAACTGGTACAAGTGTTATTCAAAGTAATAATCCCTTCAATTGACCACAGGTCATCTGAACAGCTAGACTTCAAATGTGTTGTTACAGACTATGATATTTTGCCTGATGGTGGATGGCTTATCCTAAGCAAGGGAGACGTGTTTCATTGCATCCAAATGAATTCAACCACGGTCATTGTCACCGGCAATTACTCCTTAGAAATAAATATACCCTCGCATATCATACCCATGCATGCTGTACATGCCCTTACAGCATTGGTTGACTATTGGTTATTTGTGTTTCAGTATACCTGATGGTGCCCCCGCTAACAGTGCTCTTCATGCTGTCAAGGCGTCGGAGCTTGGCCAGTTTGCGGCTCCAGCGCTCCAGTTCGTCTATGCGGGTCTCCAGGTTGTCGGTGAGCTTACACAACTCTTTAACTGCTCCCACATTCTCCATGAAGATACGATCCTTAGAAGAGCAACCGCAAGTGTGTCAGGCCAGTAAAGTTTGTTTTTAATAAACAACTACAACATAGTATGGAATAAATGCAAAAGAGGTATTCACTCTTGTGTAGCAAACATCTTAATTTGAATAATCTGAAGGCATTGCATGTTAATTATTCATTAAATATTGCTCGATACAGTAGGTGTCAATCAAATCAAGGATGGTTTTACCGGGCTAGCCAGGTGTGCCGATGTGGGCCCATTACCTTGTTGACAACCAGCAGTTTGGGAATGGTCTCTCCATTGGCACACACAACATCCCCTCCCTCCTTAACAGCTTCAGGCAAGATCTGCTGCACCTCCTGGGCTATCACTCCTGCAGGACAATAAAAGAAGAAGAAGACTTCAACCAATGAAACGGAGTGAACGAATATATATATATTGACATGACAGATGGTATAGACACCATGATTTTGATATGTTTTGACAGGTCACATGTGGATTAGAGGGTGATAGAGGACATTAGTGGTGAAGGGGCTCTATGTTACCAGTCTCCGCAGTGTTCTCTATGCCCACGGTGGTAGCAAACTCGGGCTTGTAATGGTAATGCACCAGCCTCATCTGAGAGATCCGTTTCAAATTGTCTGTGGTGTCCACCTACACACAGACAGAATGACAATGACACGCACACACATGCGAGGACATGGCAATGATGGTCACATGACCCACGACCAATGGATGGAAGAATGATAATGCCTATATGTACATAAAGCTAAGTCAGCACTCAATGCAGAATACTCCACTACACACACACACACACACACACAGACAAACACACACACACACATGCACACACCAAAGTTATTATAGTTTTTCATTTTGTTTCTATTTGTTAGTTTTCATGATGTCTTTTTATGGTTATTATATGTTTAGTTTTTGTATTTATATTTCCATCAATGTGTAGTTTTCTAGTCTCAGTAGTAGAACTGAACTAAACAAATGTATACATTATAGGTTCATTTATATTTGTATTTTAGTTTTGCAACTGCAGTGCTGTTTTACTTAATTCAGGAAGTTATATATTTATTTTCATTTCAGTTTAAATACACATGCAATCACACGCACACCAACACACACACACACACACACACACACACACACACACACACACACACACACACACACACAGAGGTGGCCTGGCCCTGACCTCCTGGACATTCTCCTTGGTCCTGATGTCAGAGGGGTGAACCACGGAGCCCATGATCTTCAGGTTGCCGTGGATGACCATGGCCTCGTCTGGCCGGTCGGTGTTGATGCCCACCCTACCGTGGTGGTAGACGGAGTCTGGCATCTGGCCGCGCTGCCACAGCACCTCACTGTCGCTCTCAAACTGGCCTGGGTTTGATGCCTGGGGCGCAGGGGCAAGGGTGCATGGACATTTTGAGGAATAAGCATTGCAAAAGTCCACTTCACGTTAAATATTGACATACTGTACATAATTTAATCATAAAACATGGGTCTACATCAAGGTAATATGATGTATACAGTATATCTACAGACATTATACACCATCAAGGTAATAATATGATGTATACACTATATCTACAGACATTATACACCATCAAGGTAATAATATGATGTATACAATATATCTACAGACATGTTATACACCATCAAGTTAATAATATGATGTATACAGTATATCTACAGACATTATACACCATCAAGGTAATAATATGATGTATACAATATATCTACAGACATGTTATACAACATCAAGTTAATAATATGATGTATACAGTATATCTACAGACACGTTATACACCATCAAGGTAATAATATGATGTATACAGTATATCTACAGATACGTTATACACCATCAAGGTAATAATATGATGTTTACAGTATATCTACAGACACGTTATACACCATCAAGGTAATAATATGATCTATACAGTATATCTACAGACACGTTATACACCATCAAGGTAATAATATGATGTATACAGTATATCTACAGACACGTTATACACCATCAAGTTAATAATATGATGTATACAGTATATCTACAGACACGTTATACACCATCAAGGTAATAATATGATGTATACAGTATATCTACAGACACGTTATGCACCATCAAGGTAATAATATGACGTATCTACAGACCCATGTTATATCCATGAAGTACCATTTTATATATTTCTTTTTTTGTTTAAATGTTTTAATTACTTTAACAATTGTACAATTCCTTATGTTGTTTATATATGTATTTTATTCTGGGAAGCATGCTTGTGCATGTATTCCCCCTGCAATTCTATCAAAAGTGCTATACAAATAAAGTGCATTTTTATTATTATTATTATTATTATTATGAAATCACAAAACACACTGTTCTACTACTCTGGTACACAAATACACACTATACACTATTCACTATTCTACTGTGCATACTATGAGATTAGAACCTTCTTAATTATATTCTGAGGTGGTATTTCTTTATAGATGTCACTCTTAACACCATAATATATCATGTAATCATGTAATTGATAACCATTTATTGTTGTGTAGGCAGTGCACTTTGTTTAACACACTAGCTACACCGCCCAGGCCTCCCACATCATCGCATGCCGCTTCTCAAGCACCAACAGAAGGGGGGGGTGGACAGACAGCCAATCACACAGCTGCACTGGAAGACCCACAGGAGAGACGCAGACAACAGGGGGAGACACGTGGGGGTATGAACAGATGAAGAGGACGGTCAGACAGACACGGCCAGACTGACAGATGTTACCCTGACGATGATCCTCTCGGACACCTGAGCGGCCATCGTGTAGCTCTGGCTGTGGGACTGGGCCTGCAGTGCTACCACGAGCATGAAGTACCTGGGGAGGGGGGTAAGGGGGCAGTAATGAGCAGTGTGACTAAGGGTTTGGGTCCCCGAGATGCACAGGCTTGATGGCCGCATTGTGTTCTACCTCTGGTCGGGATTCGGCTTGCCCTTCTTCCTCATGTTATTTGCTGTGGTTTCACTGAAGTGCAGACGTCCCACTGTCACCTTGGTAACCTGCTCTGGGGGCAGGGTTACCCTGAGGGAAAACAACGGGGGTCGTGGGGGGGTGTATAATTAAACTATGACAGCGAATGGAAGCCTTCCGATGTGTGTGCGAGTAAGAGAAGGAAACTTACAACACTGGCTTGAAGGGTCTTTTGCTGCGGTCAGACTGGGACTGCTCCACGTTTATAGACTGGTTCATAGCCTCTAGCTGTGACATGATGCAGATGCTGTTAGTGTAGCTGAGATACCACCAGGGGCATGTATTACTTACACACACACACACACACACCTTGACTCCATTGAGCTTTAGATAGAAACAGTCTATGGGCTGCAGGCCTTCGCTGGTCTTGATGTACTTGGGATCTCCCAACATGCCGATGTACACCGTGACTTGGAAGTGGTTTTTCTTCTGGCAGACAAAGGCATCATCTGCCAAGGAGAAGTTGAAGCCTTTGTCCGCATCGACGCGGTAGGTAGGCATGGGACTAAAAGGGGAGCGAGGCATGCAGGGTCTGTAATTCTCCAGAACGCTTGCTATCTTTGAGTTCAAATCAAAACAATCTCCCTCGGAAGCTCCGCCCCACACATTGACATGCATTGCGACTAGGGCATTGTTGTTGTTTGGTTTTTGCAACATTATGTTCCTATTTACGGAGCCAGGGCTGTGTAGAAGATCCAGATTCTTTTTTCAGTATGCGCAGAAAACTGTATGCTAGCAAAATGCAATATTTGATTAATTTTACAAAAAGTGGATTATTTTACAATTATCTTACAATCACAGACTATACCTTTAACACTTTATCTGGTCTACAAACAAAAATGTCCATGTGAATTACTGTAGTGTTATGGTACTATGCTGAAATTACAGTTGTCTTACACCAGGGGGTGACTCTGAGTTAATATTCAGTATTGAGACCTTCTGAAGACCCCATAACACTAGATGTAGGTGTGGTGGTAGGTAAGATAGGTAACCAATTGGTAATAATATTGTACTGCGTTGTGGGCTACCCAAGTCTTCCTTTAATTTATTTTGGCATTGCATTAGCACACGTAGGTGTTTGATCATTTTTCCAACGACCCTTTTCCAAACCTCTTCTAAACCGAAACCCTGAACTCCCCCACATGGCTCACCTCAGAGGAATTTGAAGTACTACAGCCGTTTTATATAGCCTACTGGACACTCCCCATTTACCTCATTAGCTCTATACTCTTTGTAAGGTGTTTTTATTTTAGTTGTGGTCGTTCAACCTAAAACCTTAGTGAAGAAAATGTCTGCTCACAGTTCTTTGCAGTTGGCATCGTACAATGGTGTCCATTTATTCTGCTGGTGAGGCTGCCACTTAATGCACTGGTAGTTTGGATCCAAATAGCTATTATCTGCATCCTGCATTAAACCTGGGACAAACAATTTGACATAAACAAAATCATCTTTTTAGTATCTGTATTGTACTTGAATATTGTACTTTTATTCCACATTCAAATTACTTTTAATCACAGCTTTGAAGTCAGAATATAAATGTTCTTCATTTCTAAAATGTGATAGACCTTGTATGTCACATGAAAAACAATCACTACTCCTGTGCTGTTAGTTCAATTTGAACTTGGCAGTGGTAATGGCTATGACGATGATGATTCCACACCTTCAGTAATTAAATCCACACCTAATTAAAATATTATTTTCAAAAATCTATTACCTTACAGTTAGCATTGACAATGAGAAGCCTACCGCTCTGCAGAAATTCTCACAATGTAGTTCAATGGGCAACCAGTTAAGACAAAAACCATGATAAATCTTTTGTAAAATCACAGTACTGTATATTATTGCGAAGCTTCTTTGGATTAAGATAACAGGATACTTCTGGTTCTGGCAAGGATGATACAAAAACATGATTAACATGATTATATGTAACTATTATTTTAACTATTATTAGTGAAACATACAGAAAATGTCTGAATATACTGTGAGATTATTGTTACAATAGTAGATTTATTATGTGTTTCAAGGTTTAAACAGATGCCCACTAAACTGCATTAAAATTAAACATAATGGGAGATAACTCTTGAATACGGTCTGGGTTGACAAGAAAAAACAACATATTCGTATTATTCTCTGAGTAACGTTCAAACTGTACATTATGACATTATGTATAATTGTTCATATACAAAAATGTAATGTATAAAAGTTATTAGGTAGGCAGGTGCTTTAACTCCAGAAATGAACAAGAAGAAATATAATTGTTATTAGAACAGCTACTGAAGTGACTGATGTTTTTTAAAAATATTAATATTAAAAATAATGAATGTATTATTAAGTTTGTCCATAATATACTCTTTAAAGGCATATATATAAAACTCACTTGAATGGTGCATTTGGCTCTTGAACCATTATGAGTTTGGATATTTTATTAAAGATGTCAAAACAGCTAACAGGTGAGCTGAGGAGCTGAGGAGATGAGATGAGGAGGAGAGGAGGAGAGTCGAGGAAGGAGGAGAGAGGAAGACACCTGCCTACCTGGCTCTTGTTTGATGATACCTGTGAGGATTTGGGAATTCATGGAACTGTTGGGAGAGTCTGAATGTTTCCTTTTCTTGGCCTGGTGAATAGGAATCCCACTGTGCAACAAATGTAACAAAGATACACATAACAGTTTATCGGCACAGAACATAGCATATTTACATTCATAAGCAACAATAAAAACAGTGTTTACCTACTACATTAAATAAGCATTAAGTAATGTATGTTATGTTAGTATGTTAAACCTCCATTTCCTATAGATATTAGCTGTATATTATATAATTATAGACTATATAATGCCTTTGCAGAATTAACATTTCACCTTAAAATGCCTCATTTAAACTACTTTCATAAACGTGGTGATACCAAATTTAGTGTAAATGCAAATACAGGACATTTGTAGCATATTTGCACATACTTATGCAGGCACATGCAGAACCCAGAGCATTGCTGTGATGCAAGCTGTTATATGTCCACTCTGCCCCCGGCTAATAACCAGCCTACACACTGAAGTATTAGTACTAGTAGTAGTAGTTTATGTATTGGCCATGCATATTTACATACTACATATCAACAAACCCTGCCCGCAATGGGAGGTTTTAAAACACATACAGTAATAATGATACACAATTTACCTCCTTTCATTTGTCTGTGAGCATTACCCGTCTTTTCTTCTGACCTCTATAAACTGAGCATTTCACTCCTCCAACCCTCTCAGAACCTCCTCTCTGCTTTGACCCCACATTCCTCTCACCCTCACCCCGCACCCTCCACCCCTCCATCCCTCCTGGGTTCATCACTCACTCCTGTCCTGGAGGATGCTGAATGAGCTGATGGAGCATCTGGCTCTGCTGCATTTCCACGTTCCCGCTGGCGGCTGCACCGATGGGGTACTGCGTTATCATGGGCTCTGGCTTCAGGTACATGTCCCGGTGCATGCTGGAATAGTGTCCGTGCGGCGGCATGGGTGGCGGGGGGGTCATCTGACACATATTCTCTGGTGTCATGGTCCTGAGCAGGTGAGGATCTGGAAGACAAAAAATGGCCATTACACGATTAAAAAACGTTTTTATATTAGTATATTATGCACAGAAAAATGCTTGCATCTGTCCAGATGTGGGAACTAGAACTTGAATTTTGTTATGTCAGATGTTCCGCGTGTTCAACTTTTCTCAACCCTTGTTTCAAGCTGGAGGTCTGCCCATCTGATCAATAAACCCCACACCTTATTCCACTAATGGACCCACGGCACAACATGAGTGACTTTGATGATGTTAAACCTGCTGGAATGTTGAAACATATTTTTTTGTTTTCTTGTGGAAACTAGACTAGTCACCCTAGAGTAAAAGGGCAAAACATTCAGGAATTGTAAAGTGTGATGAATGAAAACTGTAAATTAACAAATCACTATAATTGAACTCATTGCTGAACTCACTGAATCCATAAATTAATATTAAACTATTGATTAACCGTACACATTAACAATTTTCTATTGATAACATATACTGAGTGGCAGACAGAAAGACATTTTTAAAGATTTTCCATTTGTTTTGCTCTCCAACTCTGCTCCCTGGCTCTAGTCCCCTTCCTCCACCTGTAGCCCCTACTCTCTCTCTCTCTCTCTCTCTCTCTCTCTCTCTCTCACTCTCTCTCTCTCTCTATCGCTCTCTCTATCACTCTCACGCTCTCCCTCTCTCTAGGAGAAACTGAAAAGTAACTTACCATTCACCTGCTGTGGAGAGTATGGTTCTGAACTTGAATCTGGAGGTGATTCAGGCAGGGTTCTACAACAGCAATAAGTGATGGGAGTGATAAGAGTGCATAATTACGACTTTCAAAGAGTACCATGCCAAGTTTTGTAACTTTCTCAAGTTGCAACCAGGTTGAACAGGGAATATACCCCCTATAGTTTATTGGTATAAGAGGACAGGTTCCTTTTGCAAGACTGTGTGCCAGGATTGGTTTCAGATGGTGTTGTTTTACTCTGTTATCAGTCTCCCTCCTCTGTTCGGCAGCCAAAGCTTTATTTGAACAAATTAAGTTTAATCAAATGTTGCTTGCATAATGAGCCTCAAATGTGGTGTGTCTGGTTTCTATGTGTATTAAAAACAAACAGTTGCTTTTGTCATCTTTTGTCCATTACATTTCATGTTAGGTATTTCCTAACTCAATTTCTGTTTAACACATATTGAGAAAAGTCAGTTAAGTGAGTTTGGTGAAGGTATATCCTTTACTCTATTCCATTCTTCTATTTTCTATTTTCCATTTTCCTTTATATTTCATTTTCTTTTTTATTTTGTTTATCTGAATATTTATGATTATAGGACATTTTAAAATATAGTTGGTAAAGATATATTTCCTCACGTGTTAGGGAAACCTTCTGACAAGCAAAAATTACCTGGTAAAAAAAATCCCCTCCTATTTAAATTGTTAATAATTTGTTAAAAGCTTTCAACAACATATTTAAGTGGTATATTATATTAGCATTATAATACACAAAGCAACCAATCTGAATACACATTTTTATATGCATACTACTGTAACTTGTACTAATAATAATTAGTATTACATAATAAAGGTAAGATTTCAAAAAACAGCCAGGGTTTCCTTCACCCCAGAACAAATTTCAAGAACTGGGCTATACTTCTACTAAATTCAGCTCAGTAAATACTCCTCTTGTGTAACCACTAAATCCAATAACGCCACCAATATCTCTTCTCTGTGTTGTATTCACCAGACCTCTCACCCAGGAGCGTAGTGGCCCCTGTGGTCTGGCTTGACAAGAGCCGGCTGCTGCTGTTGTTGTTGCCCCAGGCAGGGGTAGCTGTGTCGGAGGAGGCCTACAGGCAGCCCTGACGGATAAGAGCCCTGACAGTTATGGGGACCAGATGGAGGGGCACCCTGCCGCAGTGGTATTGGGGGACTCACACCGCACACCAAGCCCCCAGAGGTTGACACTCCCGCCTGGGGAGATGAGTAATTAGGTCCGGGTGTGTTGTGGACCTCTGTAAAACATCTAGAGGAAAAGAAGGGGGATAAGCTTTATCTTTCGAAAAACAAATTCTTCTGTAAGGACATTGGATGTGGATGAGAGTATATGTTGTAGTGTGGTCGTTCAGAGTCCCTACTGACATGTCAGTGCTATCGTCCTCTTTGCTGATGTACTCCTCCAGGATACTGGTGTCGATGTTGGCTGGCTCCAGAGAACTGGCAATATCATGACCTGCGGGAAAGGGAGGGTTGGGAACGGATTGGAGAGATGAGGAACTCTTGGCATTAGCGAGGGGAATCTTTCAACGGGTGCATGGTTTTGACGCCATTTCAACACAAGCGATTGTTGTTAACGGTCAACTGGAATACTTGGAGCGATGTCAGTAATGATTCTGGATTCCAAATAACCCGCTCACATTGAAGCCAAATATTACAGTCATCAGTCATTTCCTGGTACTGTATATAATGATGCAATAATGATAATATAATTACTAATGACTGTGGGGTGAGTCGCTGTTCTAAGACACTTAGTTACAGAAAACACAGGTCTATATTGATACTAAGATAAGAGAATGAATTCAGCATTAGATAGCATGACCATGTGATGATTCAGTGCCTCTAATGGCTAATGTTCTTTAATTAAGGTCCATATAGGCCTAGATATAAACCAGAATTAACAGACTAGTCAGAACTGGCCTGACAAATGTTATCCTTAAGCATTGCTAAACGCAAATGAACCAAATTTGAAAATGCTGCCTTTTGTGCTTGTTTAGGTATATTGTGTGAAAAAGTGTTATTGTTTTCAGTTATTTCCACCGAGTCGTAGCCAAAATCCCCTTAAATCCAAGACACATGATGCCACTAATCTCCAAAAACATTAACATGTAGACCACCACATATCGCGTTACCTGCTCCTATACCGTCCCCTTTGGCCACAATGTTTTACACTCCTCAACTGGAGATACATTGTATCTTGCAAATGGAAGGTCTGCAGTCAGAAATGTAGGCTAGTGGGTTACTTGGGGCAATGACCCAATTATTTCTTCTAACTTTCCCCGTCTCCTACATTGTCTCACTTGCTTACTCTCTCTCTTTCTCTCTCTTGCTCTATCTTGCTCTCTGATAGATTAAGCAGCTACTCAGTTGGGAATGCCAAGAATTCCATAGTATTTGGATTTTTATTTTACTCATGTTTTTTTCTTAATTTTTCCTCATTTTGTCCTTGCTAACATGATTTTCTCCACCCTTAAAGAATTTGATTCCCGTGTCATATGCATTTGTCCTATTGTCGGCACACTACCAAACTAACACAACATATGTGACTCGTGCAAGAACCACGTTTATGAACAGGTGAGCACAAGGGATTCGTCCATTCACGACGCACAACTTTATATTATAGGTGCAAATGAGATGCACACATTTTCTAGACCTGTTGTAAGTGATGCTGTCCATGTAGCTATCTTACTGCGGTACTGGTTGAAGGAACACAAATGGGTGGATAGGGCTACAACAACAGCATCACATCAAACTGTCAACAAACAAGACAAGTCAACCAACCAACAAAACATACTATCAACCTAAAATGATATATCTATTTAAAACCAAACTGCCTATTCTTTACTTGCCGACGAATGCAGATGGTTAATGTCTTTTAATACATGTCAGTGGCAGGGTGAAAAGAGGGGGATCTTTTTCCTTGAAATCAGATCCAGATGTGCACCTCGCCCAAACAGGGCAGTAAATTCAGGCTGGCAGGCGTGATAAGAACAGTGTAATTGTCAGAGAGAGAAGATGGAGGCAGCCAGGGGGTTAAGGTGGACAGCTAGTGTTGTGGAATAGGCTAATGAAATTCAAGTTCCAATTCCTAAAAGGAAACGTATCATAATGACATTATACTGTAACATCATCTGAGAACTGTGTATATGTTCAATTTCCTTGTTTTCTTCTGTGCAAAATAAATGTTTTGAAAATGCATGCTCTGAATGTATTGAACTTGAATTAAAAAGTTAAGTTTGAATGGCTGTAGATTAGGGATGGGTAAATTCTCCTGTATTCCTTTCTCTGCCCAGCTGTGTTTGACAGAGAACAGAGCAATGATTGTCACTCTGAGTTCGATACAGACTGGCCTTTTGAGAGATTAGGGGCTATGGGTTGTGTGTGTGTGTGTGTGTGTGTGCGTGTGTGTGTGTGCGTGTGCTTGCGTGTGTGTGTGTGTGCGTGTGTGTGTGCGTGTGTATGTGTATGTATGTGATTGTTTGTGTGTTACACCACCATTTCAATGCCTAACTCAACTACAGTGTAATAATCTAAAATGAACACTGAGGCGTGTGTGACTAGCCATTAATCTTGGCCTGACTTACTGTATATCATTCTATCTAATGGATATCTTTGCTTACATTTCCAGTAGATTACTATTCCTTTGTAATACCATGTTGTTGGTGCTACTGTATTTCAGAAAAAAACAATAACATGTCTCAAAACGTTTTCACAGACTCTTGGCAGTTGTATTAGTCACTATACTGTATACTTATTTATAGAGAAAGGGGAGTAAGGAGAAGAGGGCTGAATGAAGAAGAACAGAGAGAGAAAAGAGAATATGAAGATGAGGATGTTAATATTTAATTATTTTGGCACTCTATATGTCACTTGGTGTAGAGTAATGGAGAAAAGTCCATTTGATCATCAAATTGTGTGACCCAGAATGCACTTGAGTGTGATGCACACACACACACACACACACACACAGTATCAGGTGTGTACTTTTAAATGTATGTTACATTGTCTTCACAATAGCATTACATGTGTTTGCCTAATCACAACTGATATTAGAGAACTACTGCATGCACTCTAACTACAGTATAATAACTAACTGTGACCCTTGTCTTAATCGCCACAGTAATGTATGGTTCTCCTCAGTACATTTGACCATTTTGTTATGAATTCTTACACAAGATGTAATGGTGTCTACATTACTATCGAGGAAAATGATGATGATCAATGAACTGTATCATAGTGATGTCAATGTTGACCCTTTACTCTCTTGTTGAAAACACTGCACAATTTACCAACCATTAGTAGAACATACAAAACATATCCAACAATCTAAGCAAACATACAATAAATCACATATTAGATCAACATGTAAGTAAAGCTGACAATTATTCAAATTAACAGCACAGAAGAAACTCTATAGGTAGGTGGGGACAAATATCCGGAAGAAGCAAGCAGTGCAGAATAGAGAGTACCTGTGCGCAGCCAAAGCATGGTGACGTCCCCGAGATAGAACCACCTGAAGACGAGTAGATCAAGAGTTCCTCTCTCTATTTTTCACATGTTTTCCCCCACTTTGGCTGCAAAACCCTCTCCCGTGGACCTCAGCAGTCGCAAGGTCTGAGGGGCTTGGAGCGCATGAGGTGCGTGTACGTGTGCGCACGGCCCAAAGGTGCACTGTGCATGGCTCTGGGTGTGTGAGAAGAGGTTTGGGAGTGTGTTGTAATGAGGATAATTCCCTGATCATGAGACCAGGCTGTACCAGGCTACGGTACCACACACAGACCTTGTCGCACACAAGCACTGGTCACACTGACCTGGCTGGAGATTACAGGGCTAAATTATGGAGCGAGTATGGTGAGAGAGAGAGAGCGAGAGAGAGAGAGAGAGAGAGAGAGAGAGAGAGAGAGAGAGAGAGAGAGAGAGAGAGAGAGAG
>JAODLL010035585.1:0-22157 GCA_026546735.1 Forbesichthys agassizii | reverse complement strand
GGGTGGCTGGCTTCTCCCTTAGAGATAGGGTGAGAAGCTCAGCTATCCGTGAGGAACTCGGAGTAGAGTCGCTACTCCTTCACGTCAAAAGGAGCCAGTTGAGGTGGTACGGGCATCTGGTAAGGATGTCCCCTGGGCACCTCCCTTGGGAGGTATATGTATGTATATGTGTGTATATATGTATATCTATATAGATATATATGTGTATATATATTTATATAGATATATATGTGTGTATATATATGTATATATATATATATATATGTTCTCAGCTGCATGTTTTATCCGTCTTGGTGCCTGTGTGTGTTTTTTTACAGTGGGTCAAAGGCTGCCTGATCTTCAGTGTATGACCCTATTAGTGAAAAATCTTCCAGATGTCAGTGCTATTTACCCATTGCATGGGGTCATGGGATGTTGAGATCAGGGAAACAAGCCATCCATCAACTCTAGCTCAGGTCTGCTCACTGGCCATTTGGTGTTCAATGCTACCATGTAAAACTACAGTCATCTCTCACATGTTTCCCCATACATCCCCAGGGTAATGAATGTGAGATGTGATTGGAAATACTATATAAAGTAACTGGGAATAACTCTAAAACATTTTATAAGGTCTTTAAATAAGTGTTACCTTAGCTTAATCCTTGTGTATAAACCAATTATATTCTCGTGTGTGTGATGTTAACATTCTTGCAGCAACATGCTGTAAAATTGAACAGCATGCACCTCACCTTTTGCTGAACAAATGTTTGTGTCACCGAAGACAGCCCAGGAGTTAATCCTTTGATTATCTGCCATGGTCTGGCACTGTATTTATTTACAAGGGAGACTTTGAAGTATATGTAATTACTTAGGGCAAGCAGAGCCAGGGTGTCTTTATTAACTGGTCCATGCTTGCTTGAGCAGCGCTCAGGCAAATGTAACGTGACCTTTTAGGATGTATACTCACAAGGATCAAATTGTTCAAGCAGCTAATTCACAATCTTTAATTCACCTCAACAGTGACCCCACATTTATCAGTCTACTGCAAGCGTTTTCTTTCCAATCCTTAAGGGAATATGGAGTTCATTGTAGTTTATTTGATGCAATGAGTTGTGTAAATACTTCTTCTTAGAGTTATGTTTTCTTGAAAATTTTCCCCCATATTTTCCACGTTTAAAAATTTCTTAATACTGAATGTTTTTGTTATTAGTAAACCTCTGGTTTAAGCGGTCTGGCTACAGCAGTAAGACTGTTATGCTGCAGTGACAATTGACACAATAATCACATTGTGTGTGTGTGTGCGTGCACGTGCTTGTATGTGATGACACTGGCACAGAGGTTTTGTTTGTTGGCCCAACAAAAGATTAGCTGAACTTGTGATGTGCATCAAAGATGTGAGATGCAAGTTTATACCAATAAATGATGCCTGACCTTGTGACAACATATTGTACTGTACTGTTATCTTCCAAACTGTACTCGACTTAATTGTATGTCATAGTGAAGTCAGCCTGTCAATATACTGTACATCAGTTGGGTATTAACATTTTGTCTTTGTGAAAGGGCTAGTACTCTAAGTAGAATATTTATGTAGATTTACTAACCTACCCTAACCTGACATGCCAGATATCTGTGTCTGTTAGACACATCCATCTGGGGAGCCTTTGAAACTTAAAAGTAATAATACTCGAGTAATAATAATCAAATAATACTTGGTAGGTGATTGCATGAGCCTCTGAACCAGCAAAGCCTATTGTTATCCACTCTTGCAGTAGAAAAGTCAGGAGAAGAGTGAAAATGTATTTTTCCATTGAGAAAAGCCTTTGCTGTTCTAACAAAACTGATGCAATATTGCATCATCTACAATTTAACCTTTGTAGGACCCATCATTGTTATTTTAAAGTAATCTTTGTCACACCTAAACCATGCCTGTATAGCTAACTACGACGTTGACTGGCCACACACTAGGTTTACCAGCCCAAAACAGAATGATTTAGAAGCTCTCCAGCCTGATTCTCGTGGCAAAGTCCAACTGAAGCTCTCAAGATCAGGATGTTTTCGCAAGGCTAAACCTACCCCATATCGGGCTGCAGAAATGAGGGATACCTGTGTTGAATAGGTGTTAGCTTATCCTGTTATTGGTCTAAACATCATATATATCTACTACACATTGTGTATCGGCTTGCTCTTTAAACTAGCACGTGGTCAGAATCCAGGAGCTGTCAATCATTGTCTGATGCTAAATGCAGGGTTCATGTTGAAATGAAAGATGTTTTTGCAGCAGCCCAAACTTTGCAGCAGCCCAAACCTGTACTATTGTCGGTTTCTTTTAACTAAACACATGCTTACAGACAGAACAAATACAAAAGCTTATGCCAGGGTTTGTTTCAAAATGCGTTTTATGGGTTACTTTAATGACATGCCCATGGGGTCTATTAAAGACCATTAGACCACCATTGAGTCAAAACACAGCATGGCCTTGTTTCTTCCAGTTTCGCATTCCAGTAACTAGGGGGGAAATAAAAAAAAGATAAGAGAAGATTGTGCTATGGTGTGCCTTCCTTCAAAAAGCACATACTGATAGTTACTACATAGACATTTGCCAGTGTTGTGCTTTGGTTTCTCCATAACCAACAGCTTGGATCTGTTATATGACAGCTTTACATTGTATACAATCTAAATGTGTGTGTATGTTACATGTTATAATGCTTCCATGTAAAGCCTTTTATAAAACCTGTTAAATATACACTTTGACTTTGACCAGCTCACAAGTATAACACATTCAACTACTGTGCCTTGCTGCAAAAAGAGGGCGAGGTGACATGGCACATTGGTGCTTTTTGTCTTTGTCCAAGTTGTTTTGAGGCTCTGACCTTTTCTTTCATTACATTTAGATATCACATTGCGTAGCTTTGTGAATGGTAGCGGGGCAGACAGCAGTCTGTTTTAAAAATGTGTACCAGTACTAAATCAGCCAGTGCAAAAGGTCTCACGCTATGCTGTTGCTTTCACAATAGCTTGGCAAGACCGAACAAATACTAATAGCACTTCAAAGTAAACAGTATCCCAATAAGTTTGCTCCTATGAAGCTGAAAAATTTAAAATGTTAAAAATCATCAAATGCAAAAATCATTTATCAGTTCCCAGACATGCCTTTATGTTGAGAGAGCTTATTCTCTTACTCTTAGCAAGTCTTACTCACTTTCCAAACTGTGCTTTCTCATCTCCGTGTGCGTGGGGATGCTTTGGAGAAGCATTACGTCACCCCTCCTCAGTATTGGTGGTCGGAGGAGGGAGCGTCACAGAGGAAACATGACGTCCTCTTACATCTGGTTTCCATTAGGACTTGGTGGTCAGGCCTTTGCACACGTTTGCTCCAAAGATGCCACCCCCCTTTTCCGCACCATTTTACACTGACCTACAGTACATGTCGAATGTTAATCTTTCTTTATATACTGTAATGCAGACACTGCAGCAGCACATGCCTTTCCAGTCAAGGGCGACGCTAACCATCATAATCAGCATTGTAACATACATGATATTTGAGACATACCTGAATACAAGAAAAGCGCAAGTGTCAAGTAGAGACCTAAAATTTAAAAATAACAAAAACAAATAATGTGTTTTCTCTGTGCATCATTTGTCATTACTTCTTTGTTTTGGATTGTAACAATTATGGAGCCAAGAGGATCATGGGTGATTTCCAAAACAGGCTAACTTGCAGCTTGCACTGGAACTTAGACAAAGAGGGCAAAACAAGAACAAGGATGCATTGTAATGTGACAAACATGGATGCCAGTTGTTTGCGTATTCTAAACAAGTTAAGACAGATTAATTCAAAGCAAAAGCATGTGTAAACCTCATAAAATAGCCAACACCCACAGCGCAACACTGCTTCACATTCCCTAGGCCGACTGGCATGTGCTTGCAAAGCCCTATATGCACACACAGACCCTGTTTGAAGGACCGTATGCTGTGGTCTTACTGCTGCTTCATTTCAGGTCACAAGTTCACCTCTCCAAACATCCTCTTTAGTACGGTAGGTTAAAGATAATGTGAAGACTTAAGCTTCAATTAGGCTTTATTGCTGGGCAAACCCATGAAGTCCCCACTATAAAAATTTTTCTGCCTGTTTTCTTCTTTTTCTTCTCACCAGTGTTAAAGTCATAGATACAACACAATTGAATCACATTAATCTATTTAAAATACAGTAAAGGTTTTCAGTAAATGTTGACAGTAAACTCTGAACCATGAAAATGTTACTGCAATTTCTTTGTATTTTAATTTAAGCAACCCGTATAATAGGTACATATGGTTGCATTCTTATTTCCTGTTTAATAAGCTGTGGTTGTGATGTCTGATAAAGCAAGTGATGAACGCAGAGGCTGAGTGGTGATTGGTCAGCAAGAGGTTGTATTACTCAGGACTTCGGAAATTCGCAAATGAGGAACTGCTTCATTGCACTGTAATTGCATTCGCATGAGGGGCCTGTGAATAAGCTGTTTCCTGAGTGTCAAGGCCTACAGACAATTAAAAGTCAATATCTGTCCAACTACTGACAAATGCACTACATGTAAGTCGCTTTGGATAAAAGCGTCTGCCAAACGCCGTAAATGTAAATGTAAAATATCATGGGCAATGATTAGCCTACATTATCTACACGATCATACTAGCAATTATAATATAGTCTAGTGGTAAATGCTGTAAAAAATGGCATTTGTGAAGCAAATATATGGGTTTAATAATGTATTTCTAGATACAGTAAACAGAATGACAACAATCTATACTTTCATTAGAATGAGATCGCCAGATAGTCTTCATGTACAGCGCCAGTTCATACAGTGAAATGGTGGACAAGAGTGCCCTCTAGTGGAATAAATAAGATAACACAAATCGTTTTTTACTTTATTTTAATACTGATTAGGGGTACATCACAACGTGCTTGTAGCTTGTAGTAACACCTCAGTAAATATGTTTCAGAGACACATACATTCTATGATTGATCGGGCAGTGAAAGAGTAAACATTGTTGTCTTTATCACTTGCCATCATTTGTGTCATTTGTTCCATGTTCTTTGCCATTGTTGGTGCCATGTTTTGTGTCATTGTTGATGCCATGTTTTGTGTCATTGTTGGTGTCGTATTTTGTGTCATTGTTTGTGCCGTGTTTCGTGTCATTGTTGGTGCCATGTTGTTTGTCATTATTGGTATCATTGTTTTCGTGGTGTGTTGAGTGATCTACATCATCCACATCTACCCAAATCTTTCCTGGCTTGGCTAATTTCACACGACCCTTAGTAATAATAAAAGACATGTGTTGTCCATGAGAATATTCAACATGGAAGTTTTCAAACAATGGTATGTTGTCAGCACACACATCAGTTTGAGTGGTCTTGACATAAAAGGCAGTGGCATAGAGATCCTCACATAAGTTGCAATTAATAAAGCTTTTAGGAGGGATGAGGGCATTGAGCATAACATCCACCATGTAGTAGCCACCATTCTTATTTTCGGTTAGATTTTTGGAGTCCATCTTCTCCTTATCATGAAAGACTCGGATGAAGCATTCAGTGGCATTAGCTATGAGGAAGCCTCCGTTCGATGATACACTTGCTATGTCTGAATTAATAGTCTGAGGAAATAAACTGTGAATTAATTTTACATGGCAAAAATGGCATAAAGAGCGGCACATATTTTGCATGCTTCAGTTATATCAGTATTCTGTAGGCCAGTTATCTAAATGGTCAACAACAATATTTCTTATTGAAATTGTCTTTCTTGGCATCCCTTTCCGCCCTCATTCTAAAGCCAAAGTGAATGTAAAAAGTAAACTTCCTGAATTTGTGCTTATAAAATGTACATTTTTCTTATGTCATCATATGAATCAACACTCTAATGAATATCATAAACAAAAGAGAATAATTTCTTACCATGGTAGACATTTTGTCAGTTACACTAATTTTACTTTTGGTTTGACCCATTTCTCTGTAATAGGAAAAGTAGCGAAACACAATGTTTATACAACACTTGCAGTATGTTGAATCAACCACAATTATTAATTTGAAATATCTATATACTGTATACTATATACTGTATATATATATATATATATATAGTATTTCATAATTTTGCTGTGCAAGAAGTCTTTTATTGGTCAAAATAGTGTTTTATGAATCTATCAACAAGAGGGCAGATGAAAAATAAGGTCCTTACCTGGATTGTGTGATGATGAAAATTCTGTTTACATCTCAGTTGTAACAAAGTGAAGACTAGTGATATCTTACCACAGCTTTTATATCTGTCACTGTACACACTTTAGACCTTCAAGCTGTTCTCATTCAAATTACTCATTTCAACAGTTAAAATATTCCTCTTAGTTTGGTTAGTCAAGCAGGTAGATATCTGTCAAAATGCCTCGTGCAAATAATTTAGCAGCATTGTGATTTTATCTAATGTGTGGTTTTTGACTGTTTGTACTTATTCCAACACATATAATTCTGCTTTAAAGGGTGTTATCAATTTCTCACCAGAACAGCAGTTATTACCGCTCTTATAGGCCAATTGTTGATTTATAGTTAATTTTGTATATTGTCATTTGCCGTATATGATTTTGTAATTTCCTTGCAACATAATTAAAAATGTTTTAACACATTGATTATTCCATGCTGTAAGGTTAAATGTTAGCACTTTTATTCTCATTGTTTTAAATATATAGCAAATACCATCAACAAAAATATATTCACATGAAAATAGTAAAGGCTTACTAATTATACTGTGCATACCAACTGCTAAGTTAATATAAAAGCAGCAACAGCATATTGCCTTAATAAACATGCTTTTACTTCTGACTTTGGAACTTTGTGCTTATGTACTGTATATGTGTTTTGCTACCAGACAGCGTCATAAGTTGTAGGACAGTTGTTACTCTGTATATGTAGAGCTTTCTTGTCATTTCAGTGAAGATTGTGTAACAAAAAAAATAACCCCTACATATTATTTTAAATGTAGTAGTATAAATATACTGTAAATGTTAAAAAATATTACATAAATCTAAAAATACATATATTATATGGAATTACAAAATACAAATGTTTAAATTGTGAAAATATATGAAAACTGCTGCAGTGGTCTGTTAAATAAAACAATTGCCTCACTATAAAAATGTTTTTATTATTATTGTTTACAAATAAAGTAACAGTGTTAAATGTTTCCTGTTTTAGTATCTTAAATAAATACATATAAAGCCTGTCATACATTTCTAGAGAATTTTCCAGCATTCAGTCTGCCATATTATACAACAATACAGGTGTCCAGCACAAATACATTTAAAATACTTTTAAATCACCTCCTCAAACTTGACCTGAACAAACATGTTCTGGGTCAGAAATACAGTATGCACTGTCCTCAGCAGTTGAGAATAGAGTTGCTTCTCAGGATCTGTATGACCTTTCTTGACCTGTAGCTGTACTCAAACCGCACGTGTTTGTGGAAGAAGTATAACAATCCTGTAAATGGATAGACCAGTTAATATATTTTACACAAACCCTTTTGTTGGAGTATTTTGGACAATGATTGAAACTTGTTGACTGACTTTGACATGGTTCATAATAAAAACAAGCACTACCAAAACACATTCGGGGTTCTCAACTGACTGGCTTTGAAATATCTGAGGTAATTTTAGTGTTACCATTGTGATATGCTGCTGCATCCACCTCATCTCCCATTCCAGGAAAATATGTCTCAATGGATCTTGGGTATCCAGTGTCCATGGTGCCGGATCTTTCATCATAGCTGTGGAGGTCAGTATCCATATGTTTAGTACAAGACAAGTGATTCATTATGAGAATGTCACTGAATACATCCAGGTTTTGGTTATTTCAGTCATTGAGACAATGTTTGTGTGTGTGTGTGTTGCTAATTAATATTACAATAGTATTATAAGGAATCACTATGTAATTACGATGATGGGTGACAACTTTGATTAACTTTTGTTTCCTTGATTAAAATTGAGATATCACAGAAGCGTTTTAAACATTAAACATCGCTTGGATCTCATCAGTTATTACCAGTCATTGGTCAATTATCGTTAATTATTTAATATGATTTCACCCACATTGAGATTATGTACAACAATATATGGGGGTGTTGTAGTGTTGCATCACCACAAACCTCCAATATTCCTCCTCTGCAAACAGTAATGTTTTCCCTGTTTCTCTGATGTACACAGCGGCGTCAATCTCTCTTACAGTCTTCGGAAGGCCAAGTGTGTGGATATACTTTGGGTATCCCTCCACAAGGGTATATCCATTCAGAGCCCACATGCGGATCCCTGTCAAAACAGCACAAGGCACATGGAAATAGTTACTTTGAATAAACATACTTGGAAAATAGGCTGTTGCATAAATTGCATTGTGACTGTGAGGACGACCCACCACTAAATATGAATACCAGATCCTTCTCTGGGTTCTCGTAGGCTGCGTCTACCTTATTGGGTATAGTTGGCCAGGTGGACTTGATGAGAACCAGCTCAGGTTCAACCATCTGGGGGTGGAGACGCCAGTAGAACCTGCAGTGAGGTGAAACAAGCCGTGCAGCTGTTAGCTACATTTATTAGGGTTGACCGGTTTGTCGCTACTTATCATACTTATTGTAATGTAGTGACACACTTAGCCTTGCCAACAGTAGCCATGACAATTACATAAAACATACATTTGCATTTTCTTTTAAATATGCAAATTATTCAAATATATCATTATGACTATGTAATTGTGGTGTATGTGTACAGTAGGCTTTCTTTTCATAAAGTGGTTTTGTTCTTTAGCACAGTATAATGAGCAAAGTATAATTCAAGATTATATGTATGGGCTGCCATTGTTCTTCCTGCTGTACCTGTCTTTAAAGATGATGGTTTCTCCTCTGAGCTCAGTGACAGCATCAAATCCCAACATGGGGTCACATTTGATTGGGGCATCAGGCTTTGGCTTCACTTTTCTGGAGTTGGTGTTTGGGCCTATGATGTGTCAAGAGTAATGGGAGAAAATAACTATAATACGGTATGCAATGTGTGCATAATAAATGGGTACAATGTAATGTTATACATACTAAATATAGTAATAAATATACATATCTACTAAGTACCCACCATAGAGAGCCTGGATGCCGTTTATGTCGTCTTCAGACAGTGGGTAACCCTGGGCATAGGAATAGATGGGGTACATCAAGGCACCTTGGTCTGAGGAGTGGGCCATGCCGAGGGCATGGCCAAACTCATGTGCCGCAACCAAAAACAGGTTGTAGGCTGTTGGTGGAAAGAAACACATATAGCTATTATAATAACATAATATCCAGTCATTAGCACTTGATTTTGATGTTAAATGGTGTGATGATTAGAGGACACAGCTTTGCAATACACTTGCCATTTGAGTCTTTTGTCCAGTGCTCATCCTCATCAAAGTGTGTGTCTCCTCCGATGTCCCTTCCAGGGGAATAGGCGTGGGCCAGGAGGCCACCAGGCCCATCGAAAGGGTTGAAGTCACCATGCTCTAAACAACAACAGGGTCCGCCACACAACTATAATTGTCTGCACAAATATGTTCTAATATTACAGAGGCTTATCTAGCCACACATACTTGTCACTGGCCACAATATATTTCACAAATCTTATTCTTTATTTGGGCATCCTCAATGCACATCTTAACTTTTCTGCCTGCAGCCATACTATATCAGGCTTATACTCTATGTACAGTATAAAAAAACACATATTGGGTATTATTACATGCAATGTAATCTTTGTTTCATTCATATATTGTTGTATATATTCTATACATCATCCTGTACCTTTTGCTCCAAAAGAAATCATAATGTCAGCAATGCCAGTGTAGAGTTTCTTGAAGGTCAAAGGGGTGACAGCAGCCCATACATTAAATGCATTGCGAATTGCTCTGTCTACATCAGGCTTCTTCAAATCAGGGGTGTAATTTACTATCCTGTAAAAAAAGGAAACATATTAGAACATGCAGTAAAAATGATAGAAAATAAGAGTACTGCTGGTTTAAAACAATAAATAAACAATGGAATTGTACGCCACACTATTTTGTACTGTTAAACTGTATCTGATAAAGTAATGATGATTGATTCCAATATAATTATTGTAAAAATGATAATAAGTTGTTAAACTGTGAACACAAGTATGAAGTTCAGTCAGAGTATATTATTGTCAAAATGATAATAAGTTGTTAAACTGTGAACACAAGTATGAAGTTCAGTTAGAGTGTATTATTGTCAAAATGATAATAAGTTGTTAAACTGTGAACACAAGTATGAAGTTCAGTCAGAATGTATTACTGTAAAAATGATAATAAGTTGTTA
Source organism: Forbesichthys agassizii (assembly GCA_026546735.1). Lineage (NCBI taxonomy): Eukaryota > Metazoa > Chordata > Actinopteri > Percopsiformes > Amblyopsidae > Forbesichthys > Forbesichthys agassizii. Next base: position 11,814 of record JAODLL010035585.1, on the reverse strand, counting down.
AACTGTGAACACAAGTATGAAGTTCAGTCAGAATGTACGGCATATGCCCTCTACACAGCGTATTACATATAAGGCTTTTAGATTCATTCTAAACACACCTGAAGGTGACATTGGTATTTTGCCACTTTAGATTCCTTGGGAAATGGTTATATTCTCCAACATCTGGCACCCCACATCTGGCGGATTTCATCATGTCTAGAGTTATGGTGTCTAGATTCCCTGTCACCTAATAGGGTGAAAAGGCTATTTAGTATGACATTATATTTGCCAAAAAGATCATTACATATTCCCTTCTGCAACGCTAAAGCTGCCCTGCATACCAGCTAATCATTTTTTCAGATTTTGGTAGATCCCTCAAAGGAAAAATTAGAAACATATTGGTGTCATTACATGAAAACGGCTGTATCACAGATTGGACCTCAAATGTGTTGTCTGAGTGGTTTTGCCGGGTGTGTCACACATTCAATTTCAGTTTGCTTATTCAATATTTGTTCCTATTTGGTCACCTTAAGATTGAAGAAGGTCTGCATCTCCTTTATTTTGGTCCGCATTGAGTCTGCTGATTTTGAAGATCCAAGTAGGCCATTTGGAAGATTATAAAACCGCCGAAGGTATCTCTATATTTCAAAATATTATTATTATTATTATTATTATTATTATTATTATTATTATTATTATTATTATTATAAATAACTATTATTATCATTAGTATTATGTATTTAGTATAGTAGTGCTATTGCTTCTTGATATGCACAGTTTAAAAACCTATAAAATAACGTCATTCATTTAAATATAATTTCCCAATGTAAAAATACAGTACATCGCAAATAGTGACAGCAAACATTACCTCTGCTAGCAGCCAACTGTCTGTGTCTCTAGAGGGTACAGGCACAGCGAAAGAGTGGGCAACAATCGCCAAGAGCAGGAAAGAGAGTGTTGTCATGTTGTCTCTGTGTCCAAACAAGTTAGTGGCACCCCTCTGCTCTAGGGGATATTTATAGTGTTTTAGATCCATGTTTTTTTCTAAGTGTCTACAATATGTGATTCATGTGAAACCACCTAGCCACTTCCTACTTTGCTGATTCATTGTAAAGAAAAAAGAGAATTGAACCATCCTAAAAGTGCTTTGATATTATACTTTTTAAACCACTGGCCAAAGTGGTGTAATCTGAGGTGAAAAATAATGAGATAAAAATACTGCACTTGTTACTTATTTAGGGTATAATGATTTATAACATTTGGGTTTTCATAATACTATAAAATTCTACTGGATATATACATGTTTACAGCAAAATAATCTTCTCCACTTAGCCTATTATATTAAATGTAATCTGGCTGTATACATTGTGGTTTGAAATACTGTATAGACACTTGTCCCATGATAGTCATTCTGTTATTTAAGGATGTGATATTTAATATGACTAAGATACTCCACTTGCTCACTCTAAAATAGAAGAAACATGTGTTTACATTGCAATAAGTAGGCTAAAGGGACTGCACTTCATTTTATATTTACATAATTTAGTAGTTCATACATGTTTTATTTAAGAAAGGAGTAAGCCTTAAAGTATAACATGTATACGCATGTACAGTATAATCCTCACTGAATAGTGTGTATTTTAGAACAGTTAGAGTTTATGATAGTATTTCTGGACTATTGAGTTTTATTCTGAGAATCAATTAAACCATTTGGGTTATTTCTACAGTATGGGGCCTCAAAATATGAGGTGCCACTTGTCCTTAGTAGTTTTACTTGCACCGATTGCATTTTTCCTGGCCAATTCCGATTACCATTTTTTTGTCAAGCCTGACCTGTCAGTTACGATTTTTGTAGATTACAATTTTTACAGTGTTTTAAAAATGTATTTCACGTCTGTCATTTAGATGGAGATATATATTTAATTTCAAATGTATTCAAGTTTTTTGGTCCCTTATACACCAGAGGTGCATTTAGAATTGGCAAACACTGGTGAACATTCGAGACGAACATGTTTGATTTGAACTTTTAATTTTAAACAAATTGTGTAAACATTCCAAAAATATTAGACTTAAACCGTCACCCCCCTAGTCCAGCTTCAACATGTATTTGTCGAGAACTACCTCCTCAAACCATTTGCTTTTGCAAACATTCACGGCAAACACAATGCAAACGCAAATCTGTATATGTTTGCAACCATTCTCAAACATTCGCTATGTTCGCCAATTCACCTCAGTGCTCGCTGTTCATCAAAGTAATTGGTTGATGGTCCCTTAAACGTCAATGCTCCTTTGTAAGGTTTTTTCACTTTTACAAGACAGCATCCGTTTAACAGGTGTAAAGGAGTCGAACAGGGAAACAGCGAGGCACAGAGAGAGATAGTTTAACTTCCCTAACACAGGAACCTTTTAATCTTTGAGGAACATGTGTAGTAGAACTGTCGCTATGGCTACTCTACACAGCATGCGTCGCCAACTGCGATTCATCAATACTAAGAGAACAACATGGCAACTGTTTTAAAATGGTAAAGACTGGCTGAAGTAATATTTCTGAGGTGCCCCTACAAAGTATTGATAAACCGCGTAACTACTCGCTTCAGTGAGACGAACATTAGGCTATAATGGAAATGGAAACACTGACCTACGCGATCGGTAACAGAACCGGCTATGCTTACACAGACCGGCCGATTGCCGATCATTGGGGGTGAAGGTCATGGTGAAAATTGGCCCTTCAATGCAATTGGGTGCTCCCTCAGAACCTTAGTCAAAATTATGAATTTGTCAGAAACAAACAAGATATTGACAGATTGTGTATTAGCTTACAATTGCTACACCTTTAATGTATGATCAAATAAAATATATAACCTCCTGACCTAATTGTTCAAATAACATTTATTTAATAAATTATTGTATGATATTCATAAGATTATACCACTTTTTTATCTAAAACTGAAATATGTTCAGCTTCAATGTGTTGATTTGTTGTACTTGGCAGTACCAGCTTCACTGAACAATAAATAGATAAACATTTAAAATAAATATTCACATCTGGAAACTCTAGCCTGACTGTGGCTTTCCTTCAATGACTTCAATGATAGTGCATGTGTAGTCAAATGGACAATGAAACCCAAGCCTCAGCAATTACATAACCTTATTCTGAAGTTAAGCGTGCATTCAGTCCGGGTGCGCTGTTCTAGGAGTTCTAGGACTATTTCAAAGTCTAGGAAATTTGAATTAATGTTGTTACAGTACTATTATAGCCTATAGGCATAGTGCCTGTCTGGGAAAAACAACCCCTGAATTGTCTACTCATGTGTTTCAGTAGTCCCACGTAGATCAGTCCAGACGGATATGTTGTGTCATTGTGGGCGATATTTCATCAGTCTGATTCAGAGTTCCATGCAAATTATTTTATTATTGGTGTAAAGAGGTACTAAACACTGCCATGATGATAAACAGACTGATAGGGATTTTCTGTGTCGTTTCCATATAAAAAATACTTATTGCTGTAGAATATCAGTGAGGAACAAAACCTTGAATGAACAACTCACAGTTTACTATGGGCTACATGAGAATAACGCACATAAATATATATATTATGGATACAATTTTATGTGACTAACAGGATGTCAAAACATGTTGCTTTTGTTTTCTTCTGGCTGTGAACATTAAGGTATATAATGATAAAATACACTTTAAACCTACAGCTATGGAATTACATATGCACATTACATAAAATACATACATTCGAGCTACGGCAGTCAGAAGTGCCATTTTGAAATGTCTCAAAAGATTTTCTCCCTTTTAAATAAAACCAAAAATTAATGATCAAGGATGTTGAATTATCATGACTAATTACGCAAAAACATACATTTTGAATTATACAGTAAAATAACAGTAGTTTTCACAAGGTCATTGTCTATAGTTTGGATGACTCTGAGTTCTACGTTTTGTCAGCACTCACTTACATTCTGTACTCTGCCAAGAAATTGTTCCCACTCTATTACGGCATAACACCCAAAGCATTCCTTAGGGCATTGCATTAACCAAAGCTGTGTCATCTCTTATTCATAGTAGCACCAGAATTGACCTTATTTTGAAAGGAACATGACTATTAAAAGTTTACAAAATAAGCATGTTGCAATACTCTGTGTAGTATAATTTTTTTGAAGGCAAGTAGGTTTTCTGAAGTAACGTCATTGTTTAGACAGTGGTTAGCATGATGCCTCTGAGTCAGACTAGGGGAAGTTTGTATTTAAGTTTTTTTTGCTGTTATTATAAAAGGGTCAGCGAGAGCAACACAACAAAATGAGCCATAGACAGGTTGTTCTCAGACTGGTGTTCTCTATCAAGCAGTACATTCCAGTCTAACATTGTTTTCCTTCATTTATTTTTGGCATGTTAGGTCAAAGGGTGAGCTCCTGTGTGAGTGTACCAGTCCCCACCTACTTACTCTTGTGTGGATTGTTTGATCTGATGTCCAATAAATAAACATTTAAATATTAATAAGAAAACACACCATAAATAAAACAAACAATAACTAGGAACGCCTAGTTCAGCCAGCCGTGGGCATGAGCCAACACCATAGGTAAATACCAGTGGGTTTGATTACAGTAAGTGTGCAATTCTTACTGTATACATGATGCATTACCACCACATGCCTGGGCAAAGTCAGGCCCGGGGGCCGGATACGGCCCTTTGAAACATTCTACACGGCCTGCCCCGTACATCAAACAAAAATAAAAAAAGAATGTTACAGCATAAAATTACTTGACGAGCTCTGCAGAATGTTACTTTATTTACTGCTGCATACAAAAATACATAGTTAAAGTGAACTGCTACATTTGATTATGAAAAAGGTGTTGCATATAGCCTAGATATGCATAAATATGCAAGTTAACAAAATTAGCTGTTTTGTTTTCAAATGATTTAGCATGTTGGTTAAAATGTAATGTGGCCCGCAAAGTTCTCTGACATTCAGTGTGGTCCCCAATAATTGGCCACCCCTGGTCTAGAATGTAGCCATGCGCATTTAAGGTCAGTTAGGGACATTATCTCATAAGTCGTGCTACAGTGAGGAGACCCCTTTAAAAAAGTGTAAGGATTTATGGGATTGTGTGTCTTTGCTTTGTTAAGCATTGCTTCAGAGAATCTAATTTTGCCTAATTAAACTAAACAGAAAATGATCTTGCTTGATATAGCTTCCTAACCAGCATGTTTAACAAATGAAGGAAGTTGCATCTGCTCCCATGTTAATTCCCCACAACATTTCATTTACTAGGACATTGAAATTGTAAAATCTTCATTGTAGTGAATACAAATTGGAACATGGGACACATTCATTCTTTATTCACTGGTTAAGATTTCATCAATATCTATCTATCTCAGCTCACCTCCATCTCTCTCAGGGTGTGCATACAGTAGCTCAATTATGTTTATCACCACTACCACCAGAGGGCAGCATAGACTTTGACTTTGACAGAACCACATTTTTTATTTAGCACTGTGTCTTGGCTTTTTTCATTCCCGATATTGCATACTGTATGCTTCAGCAGGTGCTGCGTGCTGAATTACACAGATTTATTTTCGTTGAAGAATTAAAAACAATACACATTTATTTTCAACAGGACACAATGGCATGAAAAAAAAACTTTGATTTATTTGAATGGTAAATCAGAATGATATCATATTTAAGCACCAACATCTATACAAAAATACAATGCATATTCAACACACAAGATATGTTGAGAAACAGGTGTCATTTCAAGGGGAATAAAACTGTGAGAGACTGCACTGAGCTGGCAAAACTTGCATAGTGTTGCATACAGCAAGGATGATATAGGATTTGTCATAAAGTGATAAAGATATAGCATGTGCTTCCTTATTAGCTGTTCACATTGAACCAGCATGCAGGGTTTATTCCAAAAGAATAATAGTTCACATGTGTGGTTAAAAACAAGCTGCCAAAGATGCAAATTGCAAAATGCTAAGCAAGGAGCATGCATGGCGTGTCCATTCTGGCTCATATTAGGCTATGGATGTTGTGAAAACTCTGAAGGAAGCATACAAAACATCACCATTCTAGCCAATCTACAAGGCGGTTAACAACACATGGCATGAGTTTGAATTGTTTTTGTAGCTGTGAATAAACACATAATCCAATATAAATAATTGTGGTATAGTTGATGATAGAATACCATTTCACTATACAGGGATTGTGACTTTTACATAATAAAAAAAAAGACATCTTAAAAGAGAGATAAAAACAACTTCAAAGGCAGTCGTAGACCAAAAAGCATGCCTGTTCTGTCCCCTGTGCAGGCCTATGCTCTTAACTGGTGAAAAAACTTCTCCTACATGACCAAAATATATTTAGTGTTTTACAATTTGGATATTTAACACTTTAATGGCATGTGTCCTGCCAATATTGTGCCAAACATTTTCGATGTGATAGCCTATTATGATTTACCTAACTTAATTTAATCTAGTCCTAATTTAAAGTTTGCTAGCTAACTAAGCAAAGTGAGTTTTGTAAACACTTACTGTATGTTTGGGGTCCTAACCCCTACTTTAAAGTAAATAAAACGACTCGTCATTGTTTGTACACATTGATACTTTTATACTTAGATGATCATTTTGAGAAAAGTTCCATCCATCCATCGTCAATCGCTTATCCGTGGTCGGGTCGCGGAAGCAGCAGCTCAAGCAGAGGACCCCAAACTTCCCTTTCCAGAGCCACATTAATCATCTCTGAATGAGGGGTCCCAAGGCATTCCCAGGCCAGTGTGAGATATAATTTCTCCACCTAGTCCTGGGTCGTCCCCGAGACTTCCTTCCAGTTCCCAACATGCCTGGAACACCTCCCTTGGGATGCGCCCAGGAGTCATATTTGAACCATTCCTAATTTGGACCCTCCTCTGAGACCACATAGCCATGGAAAACCCTACCAGGAGCATCTTGCTCCAGACAACACAACCCTCATATGGCCACACAAGCCTCTCTACAACGGTAAAGTGATGGTTCCTATAGATACAAAATTTGATTCAGACATGATAAGACTCAGAGAGCCCCAAGCTGAAGCTTTAAACTATGAATTTTCTAAGGCTTATTGAATATCTAACTGTAGAGTTTCTACTTTTAAGCTCTGTGTTAAATAAATAAAAAATGCCCAGTCCTAATAAAAATAATATTTAACCATTCTTCTGACTTTGTTGCATCTTTGTTATCAAATCCAGTAGGTTGAAGGCTATAGGCATATGTGGCAAAGGTTCCTTCCCACCCAGGACACTTCATGTCGTATCGGAATTGTGGTAAATACAAATTCCTGATTTGGAAATAGCACATGAATGACTGACATGAAATGCCTAACCCTACCCCTAGTTGCTTGCAGTGTGTCCGGGACTTAAAGGTATAGTCAGCTATTGCAAGCTGACACAGTGTTAGGTATTTGATCACGTGCACCACGTGCTTGAGTAAGAGAGTCAAGCAGGCCATAATATTCCCACACTGTCTGTAAAGTTAAAGTGTTTCCTTTAGATTTCTTACTTAAAGGTTTCTTACTTAAAGGCAATTTGTAAGACTAGAACATAATTATCAACATAAATCAGTCCACTGAACCAAAGATTTATAAAATGTTAAATATTGTAGATATCAGGGATTTAACCAGCAATTGCAACACTTAAGCTAGTGAACTATCCAGATACAATGTAAAAGCAGCGACACCCTTACTAGTCTGAGGGTCATTTCTTTCAATTGTTTAGTGACTCAAATAAATCAAATGATATGGATCCTCGGTTATTTGTACACACAGCTTGAGCAACACTGAATGAGATTCAAAGATCTGGATGTTCCAGACTTCCCACCACTACAGGACATCTCAAACCTAATGGAAGTGGTCACAGTAGGGTTATCTAATAAACACATGACTCAATATTGCTGCCTTGTTTATGCATTGTATATTATGGTATGTGCAGGTACTGTACTGTATTTTTGTCATACCTAATGCAGTTTTGAATGCCTGCTGTTGTCCTGTTATATGTTTGATACACATGTTTGACCCCGTCTTGGCTAGGTCTCCAATGTAACGGATGTTTTAGTGTCAATGTGTCTACTGAATGAAGGTTATGTGAGTCAGCAATTTGTTTGTTGAAACCACCAAGTCCTTATGGGTTTATGCAAAAGACATTAGTCTTTGTGTTTCGCTGTGTTTATCTCACATAAGTGTAAATTGAAGATATTTCAATATAGTATATTTCAATCAGAGCAACGGATGTATGTAAAAAATAAAGGCTTATGTAACACATTTTATTATCTTTATTTCTTCTCCTTAGTTCTAAACAAACCCCTCCCTAATACCATAGGACTGTCTAAGGCTTTTGCCATGGTATGAGTCACAATAACCATTTAAAAGGCGTTCTCATTAACCAGAACCTGCAACTCGATCTATTTTACTGGACCATTACAACTCGAGTTGAAATGCATCTCATGCCAGTTTCCTGGGTTTGTATCCTGGCCTTTGTCATGCCTGGTTCATGCTACACAGCACCCACATTGATTCCAGACCAAGAGACTTCTCCATCAGAACAACAGCATGTCATGAAACTTGCCACAGTAAGTGCATAATTGAATGAACTGCATTACAGGTATGTGATAAGAATGCTCCTGTTTACAATGTTACATTATTGTATTATTACAATGATCCTTGCCCCCCCCCCCTCCTTGTGAGATACAGCACGGATATTTTTATATCTGTTATTTTTATTGATTGGGATGAGGCCGACAAGTAATAATTGTACATACCTCATTTTGGCATCTTTTATACGGCACATAACTTACACCTAATATTCTGTCTCTCTCTACTATAATGTATTATGTATGTAATATGCTCATTTGTCTTTATTACTTTTGTAATAGTGTAATAGTTAGCAATACTTAACTTACTGACTCACACAGAAAACAAACACGTTTGCTGTTGGTGTGATCAGATGTTCATTTTATACAATACAATATGTTCTACAATATACCTGTAATTAATGTTCTATATGATATCTGAATGTCCATAGAAATATCTTCAGCAGTACTACAACCTGAAAACAGAGCCGTTTGGGCGCAGTAAGCGTAGTTGGCCTTCATTCACACCTACTGTGAAAGACATGCAAATATTCTTTGGGCTCAACACAACGGGTGTTGTGGACTCAGAGACCCTAGAGGTGATTAAGAGCCCTCGCTGTGGCGTAACAGATGTGGAGGAATACAGCGACAGCCAAGGAACTCGGTGGAACAAAAAGCTAATTACTTACAGGTTTGACACTTCCTTAGGCTACACAGGCATCTTACATAAAAGGTAGATCTAATTAAAATGGAAGAAGCATGTAAATTCAGACAACTTTATTGGTCCAATAAAAGGGAAATGTATTTGCATTTTACCCAGTCCATACATACATGAAACTCACAGACATGGGTTAGGGTTATATGTCAGAGATACAAATCAACATAATACCATTTTTTAAAAATAATAATAATTTAAGAAAAGGTTAATATAAACAACTAAAACAATGTAACTGTTATTTAAAAATATCCAATATCGTAATGTGGTCAATTTCTCATTTCGTCATTTGAAATGAGTGCTGTCAGTGTTTATTAGCTTGATAGCAGAAGGAATGAAGGAATTCATGTAGTGGTTTGTTCTCCTATAGGGCACATTGTAATGCTGCACCGGCCCAAGGGCATTACAGTGAATGTACTGGTTACCTCAATGCTGGTGTTAATATTGACAAATTCCCCATGTCCAGAATAACATTTTATGGACTGAAAATAGCACACATCTGTTTAAAAATCACCCAAGGACCTTAAACTCTTCTCTTCATGCACTAGTGCATCATCAAATATAAATGTTAACGCCCTCTAATTAGAGATGGGCTGCTCAATTCCCAATACCCCAGCGCTTGACGGAGAAACTTCCAGGAGTTTCTCGAAATTGTGCTCTTTTCAAAATATATGCTTATCGAGACTGAGCAGCCAGCCACCTCCTGCTTCTCACATTCATGCAGCCTCTCAGCTCCTTGTCTACTTTGCAGTGGGTGGACTCAGGCTCAAAGCAATGTTTTAGTGTAATAAAAATAAACATAGTCAGATAAAGTAGGCTGTATTCTTTTGCATGCATTGCACTTTTCTTGGATAGTGGATGGCCTGTGTCACCTTGCAGTGATCTCACAAGCAGCATGAGTAACGTGGCATTTGCTACTTTGTCTTGCAGCATCGGAAGGTATACCAGAGACTTGCCCCGCAGAACTGTAGACACTATGATTGAGTCAGCTTTCGGTGTTTGGGCTAGAGCCAGTGGCCTGACATTTGTGAAGTCATATACCCATAATGCTGACATCATGGTGCAGTTTGTCACTTATGGTCAGTATCTCATTGTTTTAAATCATATGATAGTTTAGCCAGAAAGTGTGGTGGGTAAAAGTTAAGGTAACATTAAGAAAAATATCCCAAACACATATATATTGCTATATTTCTTGAAGTGAACAGTTTACTAATATGTTTTGTACATATTCTCACTAAAGACCATGGTGACCTGTATCCATTTGATGGACCCAGTGGAACACTGGCACATGCTTTTGGTCCAGGAGAAGGCAGTGGTGGGGACACACACTTTGATGATGATGAGCTCTGGACAGCAGGAAACAAAGGCAGGATATTGCATTTAAATCGTGTTTATGCTCCTGGCCCTTCTATTAATATTGATAAGTATTTGTGTTTATATACTTTTATTTTTATGTATTTTTCTTTTGCTATTGCAGGCTTTAACCTTTATGTTGTAGCTGCACATGAATTTGGCCATGCCTTGGGCTTGAAACATTCCAGAAATCCAGAGTCACTGATGTATCCCACTTATAAAACCTTACATTCAGTCAACTTACTATCCAGAGAGGATATAGCCAATGTCAAAGCACTTTATGGTAAATAACAAATGTGATATATTAATACATACACTAAGGCTACAATTAATACAAACAATAGAAATCAGAATTGAAAGTAGCTGATTAAAATTAAGCACTTAAGAATCGTGTTTGCTGATTAGGTCCAAATAGAAGTCGTCCACAGCACTTTTCAAGGTACACATGGGCTTCTCAGTACCAACCTTGGCAGTCAGGTGTCCAGTTTCCCCTTCGACAGCAGAACAAATGTGACCCAGACTTGACCTTTGATGCTGTGACTACACTTGGGGATGCCACATTATTTTTCAGAGGAAGGTACATAAATGTCTGGCTTTAGAATCCCCAACCAGTTTCACATTATAGCGTGATTGTTGTAATGTTCTCATAATACTTGGAGATATTTAAATTAATTAAATGAAACATTGTTGATTTCCCCATCACTGTATTTGAGATATCTATGGATCAAACATAATGAGCAAGATGACATCAAAGAAGGGCCCATCACCAACTTCATGCCTAAGATTCAAACCAACATTGATGCTTCTTTCTGGGTACCCCGCAGAGCTACTGCTTACCTCATTCATGGTAAGCTAAATTCAAATAGTCTTTATTCAGTATAGTTTGACAGATCTTGAAAAATACTAATAATAATAATAATAAGAATAGTAAAAACCATAGAACAGTCTAATACCATTCAATTCACGTTATCATACATTTTGGCTGATCACTAAAACACTTGTCATGCCCAGCTGGTTCCACCCGACTATTGCTTTCAGGTAATTTTTTATTATAGTTTGGTTTATAGCCTGGAAACAACCTTGTTTGTATTAATGTTGGTTTTATCCAAAGCAACTGCTTACAGGTGGGCCCACGCTGTGGATTTCCTTGTAAATCAAGA
>JAODLL010035564.1:0-22163 GCA_026546735.1 Forbesichthys agassizii | reverse complement strand
CTCCATCTGGGCCTGGCTCCAGACGTGGGCCCCGGGCTTCCTCCGGGCAGGGTAACTCCTTCTCTTTTCAAGTTCTTTATGGGGGTCTTCTGAACCATTCTTAGTCTGGCCCCTCTCCTGAGGCCACTTTGCCTTGGGAGACCCTACCAGGAGCACAAGGCTCTACACAACACAGCCCTCAGGTTAATGGGGGCACCCAAACCTCTTCACCACGATAAGGTGATGGTTCCCGGAGAGGGTGTTATATTATACTATAATGTAATTGTAAAATTTTAAAATTGTAAAATGGCTACATTTTCAAACATTATTAAAAATCATATGCAATGCCAAGGCCAATCAAAAAGAATAGCCTATAATGTCTTATGACTAATTAATGAATAATTTTAGCAGTAGACTCATTCTTCTGTAAACAAATGTAGTGGGGGGGAAGGCTCCAAGGGAAAACGGTTGGGAACCACTGGTGTAAACCATCATCAAAGACAGAGCTTTAGCAAAACTCTGTTGTTCATGTGTAGACAGAAAATACAGAGATTTTGGCTTTTAATGTGTTTAGCTTGTGCACTATTATGACCTTTGTTTACATCAAGTGTTTTTCTTCACAGGCTTGAAAGCATGCAATTGCATGTGGATGGAGAATTTTGCAAACAGTGCAGTGTGAACTGGATTATTCTTTTCACAAAGCAAGAAAATCCTTATTTACAAATGTATCTGTGTACGTGACTATGTATGAGAAGAGATGTTTACTGTATGGCAGCTCTTATTATTTTAAGTAATTATAAGTAATTACTTATTACTAGAGAGTATGGTGGACTTTTCAGTAACTATTTTCAGTAATGAGACCAAGATGAAAAACATACAAACAAATAGAAGAAAAAAAGCCTTCTATTTATGTTTGATTCATTTTTAGTGATGATAATTACTAAAACTAATGTGAATTATCTAAATGTTTCAAACAAATATGATTCTTAAACTTATTATCTTTTATTGTCTTATGCTTGATTTGCATTAAAACAATATGTTATGAAAATGGTTCCTCTTAAATAAACACACTGAGATTATGGAAATACCCTGCCCAAGAACAGATGTGTTAAAATAATAATGAAATCGCGTAATGGTACTAAATCTTACACACTACCACTTTTGCCTCATAAACCTTTACTTTAAAGTTTACTTTAGTTGCTAAGCTATTTAGTTGCTATGAAACACGTTTTAACTCGATCTGGCTCACATCTGAAGTTATTCATCATAAGGATAAACGCAATATTGTGAATCAGACATCATGGTTCTCCTGATGTTAAGAATAATGGAACACGTAGAATATTCATCTGTCAAAAATCATGGTATCAGTTCCAGAGCCAAAATAATATCTTCAATTAAGTTAAACACTATTCAGCAAGACTACATCATGAAAACAATGAAACAATACTGTTTAATTAAAAACCAAAAAACAAGTTTTATAATACTATATTGACAAATGAAGGAACTATTATATTCTGCCCCAACATGAAGAGCTCAGACGGTAGCATAGCTACACAGAACAATGCTAAACCATTAGATTCCACTGTCTTGCTCAACATTGCTGTTACAGGGGCATGAACGCTGTCACCCTTCTGCCAACTACAATATTTAATAAGCAGACATGCACATTATTCGAAAGACAAATGACAAAGGTACAGTAGATCATTAAATCTAATATTTTCACGGTCGTGAATGTTGAACTTTCATGAATATTTCCTACTTTATATGTACCGTTAGTTGGATTTGTGTGATCTTTGACTTTTGATATTAAAAACACCTCCCTTCAGTGCAATATGGTGCTGCCTCAGGTGCTCCATCCCACACATTGAAAACTCATTGGTATATGAGATATGGGGCACTATTTAAACGATCTTAGCGTAAATTGGATAAAGGGCGTGTCCAAATCCACATTTGCTATTTTAACGACAAATAAACGGTCAGGGCCCCAAACGCATTGTTCAAAAGAGTTGGATTTACTCTCTACATTATTCATGGGTGTGTTTTGGGCGTAAAATACTATAAACCAATCCTGGTGTAATCTCTTTAAAAATCCAGACGCGCTTGCATCAAAGGCGGATTGATATTTTACCGGCGGGTTTGTGAAAGCGCTGGAGCAGACCATCTAGGCAATAGCGAGATTCCTATTTGTGTAGGTTACACACTAATGATAATTCACATTTTACTCTTTACATTTTTAATCATTTGCATATTTGTGTGCCTCTGCGCGTACCTGTATGTGTAACAAGCAGAGTGTACACACGTCCACCTGCCATAGGCGGTACTATATTAATAATGCTCCTCGTGCTGACTTTAGGGCAGATTTTAGCTGGTCAATCTCGCAATCACATTCCGCTGCCTCAAGATAGCAATGTGCCAGCAATGTGCTAGACCACACCTCATATTTAGACCACCAGCACTCAAATGGGCTCAAGTGTATTTGTTACTTAGACAACGCTGGTCTGAAACTAGCAAAGAGACTTGCGTTCCCACTTTGCGCCGCATTGCGTCGGTTGTAAGATAGGGCCCATGGTGTTGTTGTGTGCAGTCTGCACCACTTTGTTTGTGCTCCTTTTTATGGAGTCAGGGTGTAGAAATACTGGATTCATATTTCAACAAGCACAGCAAACAAGACGCTAGCTGACCACAAGGAGATATTTGGTGAATTTGACTAAACGTGTATTATCTTATAATCGCTTACTATACCTTTAAACACTGGAACCACAAAATACCCATCTGTAATATATAACATTAGCGTTTAACATTTTACCTAAGTTATCAGAACCATGAAATGCCCATCTAATCATAACCATAACCAGATAAGCAGTTTCATGCCGAACTTTAAATCAGAACCATAAAATGTCCATCTGGATTTGATAATTTGCTCAATTAGATTAATGGTGCATTTTTAGTACAAGTAAATGTCTGCTTCCTTGGTTGTGTACTCTAAATAGGCATATATACTTTATATTTTGTATTGAAACTGAGACCTTAGTTTTAATATTTAATAAATGAGTTTATGCCAGAAACATAGTTGAACATAAACTTAACAGTGTACGCATATACCTCTGAAATGCATATGGATGGACAAACGCACCTTAATGCCTTTATAAGAAACAGAAAAGTCTCATTGATTAGTCTATGGTTATGCAAATGCTATATGTACAATGACCCTAAGATCAGGCACTCTCAAGACCCCAAACAAACCCACCAGGTCGTACTATAAGGAGCTGAAGTAAGTGCAAGACTAGCAGCGGAGGAGGAGTGGGCTCTATCCATGAGAAACCAGCCCAAACAAAGACTCTCTGTTTCTGTGGCCAGACAACCCCCACGATAAATAAATAAATACAAATGGAAATAGAAACCATATACGCCCACTGAAAAGACCTGTAAGAGAATGAGTGACAGACAATTGAAAAGACAAATTGTTGCATTGTCTTTGGGTGGGGGTAGCTGAGGGCTTGATGTGCAAAAATAATTACCAGGAGATGTGAACCAAAGAGTCAGGGGTCATGCTATGTGTCTGACCACAGGTTTTAGGTCATCACTGTTAAAGAAAGTCTCTGAATTGAGCCAATTTCTTGCCTACTTTTTTTGCCTTTGCTACCATTTTTCTTGCACCAGTCACCCGGTGACACAAAATGTCTTAGTATTTTCTTTGTTAGGGTTTCTTTTTTTTAATGTTTAATCTGCTTTTTTTCTTTCAGTACCTCTCCTTGAGAAAGAAAAACACAGGCTTTTCTCTGAAATTTGCTGACGAGGCATTTGTCCTGCAGCAACCCACCCATGTTTGATTTAATTGCTTTTCCACCCCTCTGTGCCACAGCTCCCAACAGCTCGGTTGTGACGGACAGTGCTGGAAGCCTGAGGGAAAGGTACTGTTATTTTGACAGTCAGACCAGGAGACATGGGTGACCTGACCCACTCTCACTTGACTGCGTTTCCCATGGTGCTAAAGGATCTGGGAACTGAATGGATGGGAATAATTCCAGTTGTCTGCAAATCTCAGCTTTTAAAGATAAAGGCCATCGTTGTTTTCATCCATGATGTTCTTAGAAAACCACAGTTGAATAAGTCAGTACAATTATTTTAATTTTTTGTGAATACAATCTAATTCTGTGATTCTCAAACTTTTTGACCTGTGATACCCACTGTGTTCACATAACAGCATGTAAGTATCAAGTATAAACAACCATAAACATGAAAGACATAAGGACAATATAAGATGTACATGGTTGAGGTGTTAAGAATGAATCTCTAGGAGTGATTCTGCTTTTCCCTGCATTGCGTACCCAAGTAAAATACTAGCATTACTGGAATTACACCAGAACATTTACTTGCATTATCGACCAGCTAAATTAATTATCCAAGCCAATTTAGGACCTAGTTTACAAGACTGTCTGCAGGGGCTTTAAAAAGAGACACTGGTCTATAATTTTTTACAATGCTAACAAATGTAAATGGGATTAAATCTCTTAAATAAATAGCAATTCTGTTGATGAACCCTGCTTAAAATAGAATGGTTTTGATTCATGTATGCTTAAATCATGAACATAAAGGCTTTATTGTTTGGTTTGTTTTGGTGATCAATGTGTGTAAAATAACACAATATATATCCATCAAATGTTTTCTTTTTATTTTATACGTTTAATAAATTGCAGTGTGGCTTGCAAATGTACTCAACTGCACTGGGTTCTTGTTGAACTTAAATTGGGGTCAAATGGGGAGAGAATTATTGGAAGGATTACCATTTGTTGATTTGTTGGCCTACTGTACATCATTCAGTGAGGAGAAGTAGCACACGATAAAGAGATTAGTTAAATCTACTGGGTTCCTCTAAATCACCTTCCTTGGACATAGGCTTAGCCTTAAATCACAATACACTGACTTGCCTGAGGACAGTGTGGGTAGGGACCTCCTGAGGGGTCGCGGGATGATTTTTTTTCCCATGTTGAAAACTTTTCAACGACTTGAAGGAGTTGGATATTCACATTTTAACACTGACCACAGTACGGGCCTTCAGTAGAAGTGAGAACAACAGAAAACTCTACACAGGCCAGGAAGAGAAAGCAGAGGTTGTTTAGACCATGCGAAGGAGGGGAGTTGGGGTATAAGTAAAGGGGGTCCAGCTGGGTTTGTTTATGGTCTGCAGTGCTTTACCAGTATTAGCTACAGGGTGATGGACAGAGCATAATCGATTGTATGAAAAATGGCTGTTAATTTTATAGCATAAGAGCGGTTGTGTTGGGCTTAATGTTATGCCCCGGGCCCATTAGTTGTAATGTTTACGCCATGTTAATGTCAGCCAGCACCCCACGAGCACCCTGCTTTGTGTCAAACAATCAGCCAGCATCAGGACAGACTGTGCACGGGGGTCAGGGTGGAGGGCACCCTGCCTGGCACTTTCACAAGGCCCTGCAATGCTCCTATTTAGCTATACTCTGTGATAAGTGAGCAGATGAAAAGTTGCAAAGCAAGGATCCAACTGCTATGCAGCACCTCCCCTTTGTATCAACATAGTGTCACAAGACTACAGCTGCATCAGAGATATTAACTCCAGAACAAGCAACAAGTTAAACAATGGAATATGGAAAAGAAAGTGTGTTTCCTGGAATGTTATTACTTGTTGTTAACACCGCATTGATGGCGTTGCTGTTAGCTGTAGTCACCCTCTTCAACCACAAACGATCAAAGGCACGTGGTGTAATGTGATTGTATTCATAAAGACATCATGGTTTTAGAGCATCACACAGGACAAATATCCATGATTTGAGATGGACATTGCTGTATGATTCACTCAGAATGAGCTCAATCAACAGTAAGGAATTTAATGGAGAACTATGTACCTTTAAAACAACTTTACTTGAAGCTAAATACATACAGTACACAGATTATTTTAAAGAAGTGAAGTTAACTTTTAGTGAAGAACAAACTGCAAAATGAGCATGGGATTGTCAAACACAGCTGCAAATGTAAATAATGTAAAATGGAAATTCAGTTGTGTGGTAATGCAGAGAATGCTATGGTCACAGACCACACCAGCATATGTAATGTATGACATGTGTGTGCATTGCTTCCTTTGGCAAGAGAAAACCAGACTTGTTTGTTATGCTACTTTTTCGACTTTGACACAAATCAGTCTCTGCAGGACCCACTTACATGCTGGGCAAGAGCATGAGGAAATACCATGATACTTTTGTTATAATAATCACAGGTTTTATTTGTGGAGTCACATAATACCGAAACTGAGATTTTGATCTTGTTCGGATATGCTCAACCACTAGAATCAATGCAAAACAAGTGCAAGGGATGCAAATCCGCATGTGAAAGCATCAAAAGTTATGTGTTTGAATGCATCATCGAGATACGCAAGTAAGCAGCCATAAATGCTCAGCTCTGCTATTTTAGAACCTAACACGAAAAAACGGTGGTTACACTTGAGCAGAATTCTCAATTTTTGGCATATAACAAAGTTCAAGAATACTCTATGCTTAATGAAGTACACTGCCAGGCTCATCTAAAGTAAGTGTAGTGCCACAAAATGCCAGACTTTATACATTGGTTACTTCAACTTGCATATGAGCTACATTGCTGCAGACAAAGAAAACCTTTATACTGCTGAAAGCAACTCCTCTATCTAATATTAAATTAGTAGGAGTAGGATGTGGACGCTTATTTCAAATTTCAAAAGAGCAAAGCCATGACCCCAAAAGATGTTGTTCATAGTTAAGTGTGCATGAGCGGGCTGCACAGTTGTAATAACTTCAAAAGAATGGAGCATGAAAACACAGTATATATAAATACATAAACAACGAAATATACTACCACAAATACATTTACATTTTATGTCACGAACCCCACGCTGAAAACCACTCACTTAAAGTAACTGCACAATGTATACCTTTTAAAACTCTTGTCTACATTTACATAACACAAATTACTTTCATTAGTCATGACAGGGGCAGTCTAAGCAAACAAGCCATTGCACGCAGATGTATGCCCCAGCACAGTCAAATGTATTTGATTGGGTGCTCTCTCTCTCTCTCTCTCTCTCTCTCTCTCTCTCTCTCTCTGTTCTCTGCACCTCTCTCTCTCTCTCTCTCTCTCTCTCTCTCTCTCTCTCTCTCTCTCTCTCTGTTCTCCGCACCATAAACATTTTACCACACTACAAAATGCCAAACAGAATATCTGCTGCACTAAATTTGCGACTGATTTGATTATGGCCCCAATTTCCTTTTAAAGAGATTTTAAAATCCCTTCCATCTTAAAGATTTCTGCCAGGACAGCAGCAAAGTTTAAGGCTGGGATAGAAATGTGCATCTAGCCCCTTCAGTTTCTAACCCACAGATACATGGCCTGTATTGCAATGGCATAGAAGTTCATTACTGTACAGTACAAACAACCAACTATGAATAATACTGTCACAATAATCTTATAGTTTGTTGAGTAAAAAAATAATTTGTCCCTTCCAAATCCGGCAATGCATCATACATTTACTTTAAAGCAATTAGCCAACCTAGGATTTTTCCATGGTTTGTATCCAAATGTGTGAATGATGGTGCAATACAATTTTTCCATTACAATCAATGAACCCTGTCCTTACACATTGAAACAAAGTAATACTGTAACCACACCTACACACCGTATACATCAACTTAACAAAAAGCAGGCATAATGCTTGTTATTTCTATGTCTCCCCCCCCCATCCCAAGTACAGGCTATAGGAGGGCCATTATTTATCTCCACCTGACATTGTGGTCTTGAGAAGTTCCAGTGTTTAGCCAACACTCAATGATGACAGATGCTTAATGATATAAATATTAGTTCTGCCAGACCAAAATGTCCTTTCATGGCAGTATATGCACATATATGTAATTGTGACTCAAATGCATGCTGAATATAGTTGGATAGATAGCCTTTGGGAATTCTAATTTCCTCTTGGCTTTGAAAATCAAAATATTTAGTCTCACTATTGTTAAACACATGCTGAAGATGTTTGTAAAGTAAACTATCTGCCCTCAGCTCCATGTTAGAAATAACAGTGCATCTATATCAATTCTAATATTATTTTGTCAACAAAGCATTTTTTTAGATATATTCTTGATGTCCCACAAAACATTTGTAAAATCAAAAGGAATTTAAATTAAATTATTCACTAACTGTGTTTTTCGTCTCCAGAAGGTTTGACGTGGAACATCCCATCCTTGAGATTATTATCACTGGATCTTCTTCAGGACTTTGAGTAGAACCAGAATTGGAAAAGAAAATTCCTCCTCCTCTTAAATCTTTAGTTTGCTTTAATAGCTGTATGCACACACTGCAGATGGAAGCTCAAAATGTAACCAACAGAGCCCCCCATTAAGTTATCAATGTTTATAATGTTGACAGAGGTGCCATCAGTACATTTCAATGAAATCCATATTTGAAAAAGACAACAACAACAAAAAAATGAATACAGTATGTATATAAGAAGTGTCCTTATTAGTTTTCCTTAAAATATTTCTATCAGTAGTCTAAATTCAAATAAAGTTTACATAAAGTCGACTGACATATAATAAACTGTAATAAACACTGCACTTTACAAGGATTTTAATGTCTGCATTTAATGCTAACACTTAAAATCAAATTAATTAACCACACTTTGTTTTCTTTTAACGACGTATTGTAATCGTAAGGTCTATTGCTGCCAATTCCAAAGCATAACATTAAAGTTGATTTAACACCTAGACCTTATAATGAAACAGCGCAATCCTATAAGGAGATGGTTACTCTGTGAGAGCAAATTGACTTTCCCAATAGGATGTAATTAGGTTGCATTAAGCATGCCGTGAGAGAGTACACGTTTCAGAGAGCCACCAA
The DNA here is from genome assembly GCA_026546735.1 of Forbesichthys agassizii. NCBI lineage: Eukaryota > Metazoa > Chordata > Actinopteri > Percopsiformes > Amblyopsidae > Forbesichthys > Forbesichthys agassizii. Next base: position 13,289 of record JAODLL010035564.1, on the reverse strand, counting down.
TTGGTCATTTTAATTTCAATATTGTTTCCAGCCCAGGTCATGGGGCTTGTTAAGACAGTGTTGTAGTTGACTTTAATGTAATGTATGGGGGTAGGGCTCGACCGTTTTACGCCCAGGGTAATTATTGCGCGTGGTGATTGACAGCAGAGTGCCAAAAGGCGCAGAAGCTCTCCGATTGGCCGGCCCGCGCTTTACAATCTCCTCTTGTTTCCAAGGTCCGCGCTAGTAGAACAGTTTACTTTCCCCGGCTGTAAATGAGCGGGTCGCTCGGGACGAGAGCAACGGGTTTGCAAGAAACAAGAGACCGCCGTGGAACTTGCTCAACCCTGAAACTTATAAGTTACCCAACGTCAAACGTTCTCAAATTTTAGTTCCCTTTTGTTTTCATGTGAAGCAATTGTTGGTTGTTCAATATACTGGGTATTGTGGCGCGTAGCCTTCTGCTCGTTTTCTGAGAAACATGAGGTGTGCTGAGTCTTCATGGAGGATGATCCTCTTGCCGTGGGCGGTGTTGCTCGTGTCCGCAGTCAGAGCATCTGAATACGAATACCTGAGCTGGATGTCGGACCTGTACAACGGCGGGCGCAGCTATGGCAAACCGCCTCAGTGCATGGATATTCCGGACGACCTGCGGCTCTGCTACGGCGTGGGCTACAATCGTATGCTGCTGCCAAACCTACTGGACCACGAGACTATGTCTGAGGTCAAGCAGCAGGCTGGGAGTTGGGTGCCCCTGGTGCACAAGAATTGTCACCCAGGCACGCAGGTTTTTCTGTGCTCGCTGTTCGCCCCTGTGTGCCTGGATCGACCGATCTATCCTTGCCGGTGGTTGTGCGAGGCTGTGCGGGATGGCTGCACCCCCATCATGGAAGCGTTTGGCTTTCCCTGGCCAGAGATGCTCACCTGTGACAAGTTCCCTCAGGACGACGTCTGCATGGCCATGTCACCGCCCAATGCCACGACGGAGCCCATGCCTACAGGTAAACTCACATCAACACACCAGCCAATATGGATTTTTTTTTTGGAAATGTAAAAGCTACAGCATGTGTAAATCAAAGAAAAATTACATAATTTATAATTTATTTAATTTAGTACGTTAAATCTCAAAGACACAAAATTACAGTTATTAAAGCCCAATAACGTTTCATTTTATACAATTATATGAATTCTACCTAACTGTTAAGTTATACCTTTGTGCTCGTTATGAAAGAAAATGTCATCGCAAATGTAATTTTTAGATTTTAAAATTACATTTTATATATCAGATGAGTTTATGGCTGAATGTAATTTTGAGATTATTTTATTGCATGTTCTATCAGATGAGTTTATAGCTAAATGTAATTTTTAGTTGTATTTAATTGCATGTTATATTAGCTAAGTTTCTGGCTAAATGTAGTTTTGAATTGATTAAATTACATTTTATATATGGCGAAATGGTACCTAACCATTTTATGTGTTTTAAATAAATACTTTTTTCAGTGTTAATTGTGTGTTTACCACACCAGAGTGTACTTAAGTAGTGCATGCTTGAGTGAGTTTCAGAGCCAAATGAGCCAGGCATTGCTTTTGTCACTGTGTAAGAACTGACACCTGTGTATCTGAAGACAGAGGAAATGTTATTTCAGGAGTTAAGGTCTGTTTATAGATGTAAATCCCCATTCACACAATACAAATACAACCTTTTGTGAGACATTTACCCATGACCTTTGGATATATTTAAAGGAAAATGTACCTTAGCTTTTTTGTAATTACATCTTAGTTTTTCATACTGGTTTTAGTCCGTATTAATATTGCCCACTATTGACAAAGAAGTAATGTTGTAATATTCTCTAACATATATGTTAGTAATCCGATTAAAGGTATTTGTGTTAGGGGAACAGTTCTGGAATCCAACCGCAGTTACCAACACATAATCTTGATCTTATGTATAATTACCTTTTAATGAAATGGACAGATAGAGGTATAGGCATATTATAAAACAAGCTCTCAGGAGGGACAAGAAAAAGGGGCGCCAGAACTTTCTAACCAAAGCACCTTATCATCTCTCGATAATTGTTTCTTGGCTGTGGACGATCAAGAACTGTTTTTTTTGTCTCCTATTTAAGAGTTTTTTAGGCCAAAAAATGCATTTTAAGTACACAAAGCATTAATTTTACTTTTTTTTTTTTAGGAAAATTATTCTCTGTAAATTCTATTTAATTTAGCAATCGTTGCTATGCTGCACGAATGTTCTAGCTGATAGCTTTCATTGACCGACATATAACTACTGTCATTTACATTAGACATAACTCAAATTGGACTTGTACTAATGTTTTTTACAGAATATTCTTGCAGTACATTTTAAGAAACCGTGCAGAGTTAATAGGTCTTGTGGAGGTTCCTATGGTCTCTCACATTGAGATTACACTGCACTCACTGTTTAGACCTAGAAGACCTGCTTTGGTCAATGGTCATTTAAGGAGGGGGGGCAGTCTGCAGTGAGCTGACTGGCTCTGTGGTGTGGGCAGGGGCCTGTTTTCTTGAGAAAAGGCCCCTGTTTTTTCTGTGTATAGACCACACATAGTCAGTAGTCTCAAACGTCACCTGTTAGCATTTGTTGTCAGCACTGGCGATAAATAAGCCCACCGCTTTTCCCCGGCTCAGCGGCATATAGACTCAGCCTTGTGTGATTCATCTTTAGAAAGTTCTTTATCAGACACATCATGATGATTTACCTCCTCTCTCTGGCTAAAGGTTGACAAAGGAACTCTAATCTCCTAATGGCTATTAATGGAAATGTGTTAACAATGTTTGCCACTATCTGCTGGTAATTGATTTTAAAAGAGAATCAAGTTGAAATTGGTAAAGGCCCCCCTTAAGAGTGTCTATTTTCACAAGCCCTTCACACCATGGTGTTACTTTCACAAGCGTTTGTCAAACACATGTAATGGACAACTGGCAGCCACAGTCAAACAGGGTAATATAGAGGAAACTGTGTCCATTTATACTTTCATAAGTCACACCTTTTATTAAGATATATTACCAAATATATCCCATTTGAAATATATTCTCCAGAACGTACAGCTTTTCGTGTAGCAGTTTTGGAACAGTCAGCTGTTGGCACAGAAGAATCCATTTTTTTCAGTGTAAGGGGAAAAAAAGCACTGGAGAAATATACACAGATATGCCTGAAACCAAACTACATTTGGCAAAAACAAATTTGGAGATTTTGCCTGCACTTCTATTCCTTTCTCAATCATTTGAATTTCATAGCACTTTTTGAACATTTATTGATTGCATCATATAACATATAGGTTCCGTTTTTTTTTGCTGTGATTTCCGAGAGAATGTAATGAGTAAGATTTTAGGAAGCATTTGCAAATACATGTTGGCAAAACAATGAGGAAGCAAGCATGATGTGTATTAGCCTACATTTAAACCTCACAATGGGATAATGTATCTATACTACCCAATGGTTCATTCCCTTTATATTGTAGCATTAGTGTGAAATTATTGGTTCAAAGGCCTTTCTGAACCTATCTATCTAGAATGTTGCAGATAGCAGGCAGCGCTATTTACTGCAGCTCTTAGTTACAGCTGGCTATAAAAGCCAGAGGATATTCTAAACTGAGGTCAGGTCATCAGAGCGCTGACCAGAGTTGTGCTCTACAGAGTCACGTCAGATAGTATCTCTGTCCGCACACAGACGGCCACGCGCTGTAAGACTTGTGTTGCTCGTAAGGTATGAGCGATTTGGCCAATGGAACCCACCAGGCAACATTGTGATTTGTGATGTGATTTTGTTTGTTAAAATACATTTGTACCATAGAGACCATTCAATCATTTATCACTAGAAAGACCAAAGCACTGCAACCTTTAAGTTTAAATTATAGATTTACTCAAACGGAAACAGCATAAATACAATACCCACTTTAACCATCTCAACCTTCACAATCTGAAGCTGTGCATAAAGAAATACTGTAATCAGACAAGGAAGTGTGTGTTATAGTAGTTTTGCATTTGCAGTAGTTTTGAAGATACAATGAAGATGTTCTCTTTTCTATGTATATGTTTGTATTCATTTTTTTGTGTATTTGCTATATTTACAGAAACAGTGTCCATTATTTCCTCTACAGGCTCTTCCAGTTGTCCTCCTTGTGACAATGAGATGCAAACAGATGTGATTTTGGAACACATGTGTGCCAGCGAGTTTGGTAAGCATCCTCCAGACACCTACTGTGCCATCCATTCACACACACAGGCACAGCTCACTGTAACATACCTATTAGTGAATGCGATCCATGCTTGTTGATCACCTTCACTCAATAAATGATCACCTAAATAGGTAATACATGCGTCTGCAGAAGTACTGTACTGTAGGTCAATAAACAGAATGAGGTGCTAGGCGCATCTGTCCACCACAACCATGTGGAAGGCTGCAGGGGAAAGGAGGAGAACAGTGTGAGCCACTAAAAGCTGCAGACAGGAGACTTAAGGCTTGAACATACTGCTGTCTGCGAGGCATGCGGCCCTTCGCCTATGGCACTGCGCTTCAAGCTATACATAATCGACGCAACCTGAACTAGGCGCCATAGCGATATTGTCCATAACGAAAGGTGGCACTATATTCAAGAATCAGTAGGAACGGCAAAGTTTTATTGAGTAAATTGTGCGAACTCCTGTCATATTGATTTAATTCCGATTCAGTGATTAGGCTGAATGCCAAATAGGCAATTACTTTTCTTAAATTCTTACCAGCCTCTAAAGAGAAGTGCACATAAAGATGTGAAGTGTAGGCTGTTATGTTTATGTTTATGTTCATGTTGTTTTAATTATGCTTAATTCAGCAGTTAAGCATGCCAACGGCAATGCATATTCTTAAAATATTCACAAATATGGTTTGCAATTGTTGCTCTGTCCCCAATCCCGATCTATTCCTTCCGGACGTTTTGTAGGCCATCTGCATTATTTTATCAGTATATGGAGAAGACCCAAAAAAGCAGTGGTACGTGCCATGGCTCACGACAGGCGCGCGGTGCCAACGCTCCAGGTCGTGGCCACAAATCTGACGTAATTTATGGCGTGAGCCATTGCGACTCCTTCAAGTATAAACCAGACTTTAAGACCACTACATACTACTAAATGCATGGCCTCGTGTGACAGGAGTGCTTGGCGCTAAGCATACTTCACTCGGACTCATCGGCTATTTCTGTATACAACTATTACAACTACTACTGTTTTTTATGTCCACACATTGTTTCCCATGAACAATATTGGTGTAACTAAGATAAGAAAGAAGAAAAGAAAGAAGGAAAGAAATATTTTTTATATGCCTAGAACACTCATTTGTGAGCTTAATAAGGCATTCATTGCCATTGCCATTGTCCATTTAACTATTCAATTGTTAGGCCTATTTTCTTAGAGACGCTGAGAAGTCTCTACTGGGAATTTGAAATAAGGAGAATTAATGGATCTTTAATAATAACATGTTATAGACGATATTGTAATAGATTATCAATTTTATTTTTATAAATTAAATGATAATTATAGAACAATGTACCTCCAAGTGAACAATACAAATAACTAAATATTGCGCAATATTTATTTTGTAAAATGTTGGACAAGTTTATTGCTGTAGCCATCATTTTCCTGACCATTTACATCTTGATTCCAAGTAGGCCCGGGAAACACTAACTTGGTGTATTGGAAACAGACATTCCTTTAGTTCTCAGGAAAAGTTAAAAGTTATATTTATTTAATGAATTGCACTCTTGTTTATCCTGTGGTGATGGGACTTGGTTTTCTGTACCCTTCCCGGTTTGCCAAAAGGAGAATGGCACAATATTGGCTTGTTTCATCTCAGATTAAGACAGATGTTGTTTGCTTCTTTGTCATAAATTGCTTAACCCCTTGACATCTGGGAGCACACAGACAGTGACTGGTGGATTAGATGCCCTACTTCTAACCTCAATGCACTTTCATGAACTTCAGTTAACATGTCAGTGTTACTGGTTTAATGCAGAGATTAATTACATCAAAAGTGATATACTTTTTGAACAACAGACCCATTTGGCTTACTTTGGGTTACTTAATTAATGTCAAAAAGGACAATAGATCAAAACACCGATTTTTAGAGTGTCAAAGAAACCTTTATAGAAATTGTATTTTCTATTTGGACAGTATGTAGATTTGTAACTAAAATTTATTTGACTGAATATTGGCTGACATAAAGGAATCACTGACTTATTTTCATATTATTATCTTATTTTAGCATTTTTGTCCCATGAAGATCTCAGTTCTTGGAATTGCCTTCTTGCGAAAGACTCGTAAATAAATTATAATGTTTTTCTAATATTTCACATTAGTTTTCAATGATATGTAATTGTTTCCTTTCAAAGATGTGATGTGATTTGGCAGTGCCAATGTATGTGATCTTAACTGTAGGTAATTATTGAGAAGGTGAGACCAGCATAAATGAAACAGTTAAAAATCTGTGTTCGTATACAACAGAATACACCTCTTTCTAGCACATTGGTGGGCATACATGTTTTCAAGAAGCTCAGTCCAGAATTTAACATATTCCCAGTAAACATCTAAGAATGTAACAGTTTCATTAAAGGTCCTAATTAATTTGTTCCGAAACATCCAACCCCGAGCCACCCTTTTGACTATTTTAGCTGGAGATGGATTTATATGTCCCACTCAACACTTTGTCTCTGTGCTTAAGGTTTTACAGCACCTCATTGACACACATCTCCAGAGTCCCACAATTACTACTGCCCTCCATCTCTGGCACCCTGCTGTGTTGTTTTTGCCAAATCCCCATTCTGATACAGTAAACAGGTTCTGCTCTGGGCCCGATCACCATATTTTATGGGATCAAGAAAGTTTGCCTATTGTCAGAAAGCCTGACATAATGCCCAGGGTTTACAACACATTATAAATGGACCAGAGGTCTGACTTACCTTCGACAAACAGCATTGGAAGCCAGGTCAGGGGCAATAGACAAGCAGAACCACCATATCTTATTGATGTTGTTAATCATGGATTGTGTTGTAGTGCCTGTACATGCTAACTGTTAAGAACAACTGTGCACTAATCCGGTATGTGGAAGGGACGGTAACGAGTACCAGGCTTGGCACTAGTGTGGGAGCGGCATTATAAACTACAAAGGGACACAATAATGAATCTTTAATGGCCTATATTGGGCTATGATTTTTTATAAAAAATAATTACAATAATTACAAAATCACAATGTGTGACGACAGTGTGTGTCGTCAGTGTCTTCTTGACATTGACGACAATTTACAGGCCTACACAAAACAAGACGGACCAAGGGTGAAGTGTAAAGTGACTACAAAACACTGATGAACACATACTGATATTGATATAGCGAAGGTAGTTATTTCAATGTTACTATAAACTGCAGATTATAGTGAGTGGCTAAAATAAATTCAAGTTAGAGTCTAGGGATTATTTCAAATGTCATATTTATATATTTATCTAGATTAAATTCTATCATGGCAGGCCAGGGTTGGGGGGGGGGGGGGTGCTCTTGTTTATGACTCATACATTATGAATGCTACTCATTTCTTTATGATTGTGGTGAACACAAAAGCTCTTCACTGGTTTTGAGGACTAGAGACGCAGGATAAATGTCCTAATCCTTATCATGTGCATTGTTAATACCTGGAAGAATGGGCTTGTCTTTTCCTACACTGTAATTGGCAGTGGAGAGATATGATTAAAAAGATGAAACCAAAGGGCAACACCTTAAGGTGCCCTTTCAGGTTCTTAGTTGTATCACGTTAAACATTGTGAATTGACTAGCAGTGAGTCATAGATATAATTATATGATTCTCGGGTGCATGTTATAGTTATAGATGAACGATTGCAAGGAACTGTTTTTTAAAGTGTTTGTATATGACTTTTTGCCACTAGATGGCACACTAAGCACACGTACTATCTACTCGCGCTCGGCCGGCTAAAACAACAAAGAACAGAGGAGCTCAGATTACAACACACACAGGGAGTATACAACATCACAAGGTCATTGCCAGTACTGTATATATACACAGTATAGCTGTAATGTACATGTAAATCTGGACCACCATGGTCTGACTCCATTTCAGAGGACTAATTTGAGGAATCAAAGAGATTAGACAGTTAAATAGAGTTTAGTGAAAGATCAGCATTTGGGGTAATACAAATCCCCTGCATGCGATTAGGACTGAGCTAATAAAAAGACAGTTGTTCAGCTGTTGCTGAAGCACTAATAGTTCACGAGATACATTACTTTGAACCATACAGTAGGATCAGCTCCTTTAGAGAAATGATCGTGTATAGTGGTGTCTACCATGGACCCTATTATGGTTTAGACTGATGTCCAATAATACTTATAGTCACTGTGAGGTGCTTTGAATACACATTGAAGAGATTACAGTAATTTCCCTTTAATGAAAGGTGGTCACTGATGCTGGAGAAAGATTGTGGATATTGATCTCTACCAAAACAAAAACACCTCTCCCTTCAGTTACACAATACAGTAGGGTGCTCCCTCAGAAGCTCCTCTCCCCAAATTGAACATACTAGGATTGTATTTTTGGTGTGGTCTGCATCACTTTGTTTGTATTCCCATTTACAGAGCCAGGGCCAGAGTCGTTTTCAATGCAAACACGGAAAGAGATATTTGCTGATTTGGACAAAAAACTGTATTAGCTTACAATTGCTGAGTCCACCTTTAAGTGATGCCAGTGATTGAGTTAATTCATATTTCTTACATGGTATTTCTATGTTTTGATTACAGCTTTTAAATCAAAGATTAAGGAGGTGAAACGAGAGAACATGGACCGCATGGTAATCCTGCAGAAGAGAAAGAAGTTCTTAAAACCGGGAGACCTGAAGAAGAAGGACATAAAGAAGCTGGTGCTATACTTGAAGAATGGTGCCGACTGCCCCTGTCAGCAGCTGGACAACCTGGCCAACCACTACCTGATCATGGGCCGCAAGGTGGACAAGCAGTACCTGATTACGGGAATCCACAAGTGGGACAAGTCAAGCTCAGAGTTTAAAAAGGCAATCAAGAAACTCAAAACCTACAAATGTCCTACCTTCCCAGATACCTTCAAATAATATGCTGGCACACACACATACACACACTTGTTGCAACTCATCGTACATAGAACTTGCAGAACCATAAAAAAACATACATTATCTTTACTTTTGATTGTTCAGTTTATATATCTATATATCTTTTGTATATTTACTGATATACTTTAGAATTGCCATTGTTCATTTCACGTCGAATGTGTTGGTGACTACATAGTTGGGTTTCTCTAAGGACATTGTAGTAAAAGCCCTTCTTCATTCAATCATTTCCACTATATATACACAGTATGTAGATATTTGTCTTATACTATATGAGAAATCTCTGAACTTTGTGTTGCTCTGATCATATTATAATAGCTCATAGAACCAATGACTAGAATATGGAATTTACTAATCCTGGCATGTTAAGATTTAAAGGCTACACTGTAGAGGAAAGCTTCAGATAGAGTATTTGTTAAATAACTTATTGATAGTAGTATGATAGAATGCTCCTTTTACCTGATTGTTTTTTCAAATAATAACTGCACTACTGCTAATTCTTATCCTTATATTTCTTTTCACTTGGAAATCAGTATGTACTATGTAAAACATCGAACATAATATGTAACATGCAGAAAGGTCGGATTTGTCATTAGTATAATGTCAGAAGATATTTGGCCAAATTGTTCTTTTGTAATCACTGTCCACATGTAATATAATTAATTATAATGTGTTTTTTTATGTTAGAAAACACATAATTAAAAAACTGCAGACAGCCAAATCTGTATTTTGAATTGTTTTGCTCAGTTGCTGGTTCATGTAAGCACTCTGTTGTTTTATGATTTGAATATCAGCAGTGTGTCACTGCTTATAACATGTACATACAAATTTTACATAAATATGAAAAAAATGATGTGATTTTTTTTGGTTTTTACTAACTTAAACACCACAAGTAGGGCTTTCTTCATATACATCTTCCTATATCTTAGGACCATGGATATATTTCAGTCAGTAGCAATCACGTAAATGTCTGTGTGAATTAATTTAACTGTAAATATGTTTATGAAACATGTCTTGATATATTTTAAGAAAACAGAAATAACAGTGCTTCAGGTATTCCACTTGTAATTGTGTCCACCAGTGCTTTTGTTCAGATTAATAATTTTTTTTAAAAGGAAGGCGCTGAAAACCACTATGATGAGTGGCAATGCTACTTCAAAAAACAAGGCACTCAAGCGGAGTTAGTGAAAAAAAGCCTTTAATGTATAGGCTAGGACATTTAGGATGTTTTAGATTTGTCTTTTTATCAATACCATATACAGTAGGCCTTCTTAATGCACAGACACGTGCATCTATTAGTTGTAATAACCAGGATCATCTTTTGCGGTCGATTTACCAAAAGGAATCCATCCCTTTATTCTACTAGTGGTCTACAGGGTTTTAACATATTAAAATTGTCTTGCATTTTCTGACCATCCTGTTAAATGTGATTTTATGCTATGTGCACATTGTTTGCTTCCATTAAGCCAAACATGACATGTCCTTCCTATACAGCCTGCATGAATTCAAACTAGCATGCAGTTGTTTCTAGTTGAGTGCAACATTTTAACATTTTAGAAAGAAAATATTTTCATATATGAATGTTTTTATTGCATCTACTATAAACATGTATTTCAGATAATCCAAATTATTTTTGTAATGTTCTATTAAGTTATTGGTGGTTTTAGTTACCTGCTCGGAATACATTATAATACATTATAATTGTGAGCTATACATCATTAACAGTTCCTGTTTAGATTGAGTGCTTTCTTAGCACTGTCAGTTGTCAAAATCCAAGATTAATTTCAGTCAGTCAATCAACTTTAATCAGTCACTGATGGAAGCAAATTTTATGGTCATGATTTTCCCAAGCATTTTAAATTATATGCAATTATGTGCCAATATGTACATGACGATATGGAGAGACTTAAGATGAAGATATTATACACATACTGAAGGTAAAATGTAGGTAAAATATTGATATACTGTAAGACTAATGCAAATTTTTATTTTTATTTTTTTATTGATCATATGTCAACACAATGCAGATAAACAGACAAACAATGAATGTTGTGCTGTTTTTATCTGTCAATAAAAAAACCTTGTTAAATACCAGGAAGTATCAAATGGACCAACGTCTTTCCCATCTGGTTTCAGTAATGGCTTTGCTATTGGGAAATACATGTCAGATGTGGACTGCACTTTCTAATCATTACTTTAGCTGTCTTCAAAAGGTACGCAGGAACTCAGTGCATCTTTGTCTTATTAAGAGTTTGTCTGCAAAGAACATCCTTTTGGATTCATATGCCATATATCCACAAATTGACAAACATCGAAGAAAATACTACTCTGATTTGGTTAGCATCTTAATCAAGAAAGGTATTCCATTAAGTGTTCAATATCACTACCATACTTAATTCTTTGAATATAGATTAAAAAAATGATATGTGAAAAAATAGAAGGAATGTTCTTTTGATAACCATTAATAATGATGTGCGGACAGTACAGAACATGTCCTACATTTAAATCTCTGGCGAGGTGATAGGTTTATAAATATTTGTAAAGCAATGAACACCTTGTCTTTTGGTTTAAGAAGTACTTCCATGTCTACACATTAACAGAAGGAAACAATAAAGTGTAATTAAGACTTATAGTGCAAATATTTGGCAGAAAATACGCTGTTGTAACGTTAGACATGCTTTTTTTCCCCCAGAGGGTCCGAATGTTTTTGTTTTATGGACCTTTGAACCACCGCTGAGAATGAAGGTTTTTATTTTTTCAAGTGAGGCAGTTCTGTTTTTAATCGGTTTAAGCTCCATCAAAGGTACAACTATACCACTAAATGCTATAAAAAAGCACACATCCGAAGGATGTAATGTTATAGTTGAACGCCATGTTTTATGGCAGAACTGTCAGTAGCTCATGCATAATACATATATACTGTACATATACTGCATTGGCTGTACAGCACAGTCGTAAAGCACAAACGTCAAATGAAATGAGCAACAGAATAATTAATTCGATCAATATGAAATATATAGCAAGCACAATTTGTTAATAATGATACAATTGATTTTTTTTTAAAACCACTTTCCACATTGTCAAGTTTTGTGAAAGAGCACCATCTCAACTGAGAGTTAAGATCCTGGTAACTTCACCTGAGTGTTTTACATTAGCAGTAGTTTAAATACAGTGTTTCTGGCTCCGATGCTGACCTGGACCTCGAAGGAGCAAACCATTAATGTCTTTGGCCTGCTGGCAACACTCGGGGAGAGGGATGGTTTGACCCTCTGTGTTTGTGGACAACTTCCCTGAAATTCCGGGATCTTGGTCAAATTGGCAGATTAGTTCTATCAATCATTTCACTGTTAACTGGCCAGAACCTCAGGCAGTTTGACTCACACATTGTTTTTATGCTGCTGCTCACAGCATGTGATCGTGACTTTAGCAGGTTTTTGAATATAGGGGTGTGTGTGTGTGTGTGTGTGTGTGTGTGTGTGTGTGTGTGTGCATGCGTGTGTGCGTGTGTGTGTGTGTGATGGGGGTTATATCCTGAAAGGAGACTGAGTAACAGAGAAACAATTGTTGTCTTACTCACCCAACCTCACAAAGAGTTGTGAGTAGAGATTTTGGAGTGTGTTGCCCATGCGGCCAACTGCCATATGTTTTTGAATAATTGCCATTGGTTTTAAGAGGGTGATGTCATTGTAGGTTTGCTGTTCCAGTAACTATATTCCTGCAGGACTGGATTTGATCCTTGACATTACGGGATTCTTGCCACATATTTGGTTGCTCTTTCTAAATTATAGGCGAGAAAATATTTGCAATAAATAAGGAAAGGGGGCAGTTTATATCAACAAGATTCAGCTGAGGCTTTTAACAAGATAACGGAGAAGTTTCTGGAAATCCTCACTGCATTTATGAAGAAAATACACCTCCATTAATTATATGTATATGTGTGTATTTATATATATATGTATATGTGTGTATATATGTATATATATATATGTATATATATATATATATACCTCCAGCAGAGCTTCTCTTGCATCCGTGTGGAGGTTGGGGACATAGAACCTGAGTGGGAAATGTTCAAAGCTTCCCTTTCTGAAGCTGCGGTGAAGAGCTGTGGTCTCAAGGTCTTAGGTGCCTCAAGGGGCGGTAACCCTCGAACACCGTGGTGG